>VDFB02147235.1:0-28160 GCA_007258455.2 Sequoia sempervirens | reverse complement strand
ATTCGAATAACCATATTTAATCTCACAAGAAAAAAATTCTACCATTTCCAAGATTTTGTTTAATACATTTCCCTAGAAGAAATCTACACTTGCAAAGCCCATTCCACATGCAAGACCCTTCAAGGAGGGAATCCTTATAAGTGAAGGAAAGAGATCTAAATTTACCCAATACTTTGATTTTCACAATTGAAGTCCAAAACTTATCCTCTATAATTAGTCTTCATCCCAACTTAGCCATAAGGGTAGATTTGAACATTTTTAGTTTCTTGAGGCCCAAACTACCTAACCTTTTTTTGAAGGAAAACCTTATCTTAGGTAACCAATGTGAACCTCTTTTTTTCTTGTGATGTAGAACATATGAACCACTTCTATATTTTTTCTAATTTATCAACAATCTAAGCCATAATCTAGAAAAGTGGCATGAAGTAAATTGAGAGATTTTATAGCATAAATATTTTAGTTGAATCTTTATTTCTTAGTTGAGAAGGTGTCATTTATAGAAAAAAAAATTCCTTTGAAATATCTCCAAATGATGTTCCAAGTTATTTTATTTTTTGCAAATTTCCCCTAAAACATGGATATAGACCCATGTAGATACAGGGTAGACCAGTCAATTGGCATCCCATGATACCAATGATATTTTCTTGCCTAACTAGAGGGGTATTTAAGAAGAATAAACATCTTTTCTCCATGTTCAATTTTTTGTTTGAACCCTCCTCATATTTTAGTACCAAGTCATTTATCTCTCTAATTTCCACCACCAAAGCCTCCCTTGAAATAATGGCTTCATCTACAAATTGTTGATGATTGATCGAAGGGATAGATAAGATGGTCTAAAACCTTTAATTCTATCTAAATTTGAGGGAAAATTAATACATCTTCTTAAAGATTCAATAAGATGACAAACAAAAGTAGAGAAATATGATCATTTTGTCTAAGGCCTTTGCTGCAACCAAAAAGGACCACGAGAAGTTCATTAACAAGAACCAAAAACATGGTGGAGGAGATACAAATTTGGATAATATTTCTAAACTTTTGGCTAAATCCAAAACTATCAAGAGCTTTGTCTAGGAAGGACCAAGGCACCATGTTGTATGCTTTGTTCATGTCCAATTTGAGAATGAAGCCAACATTTTTTCTTTTATCCAGAGTGAATAATCTCATGGATAATGGTGGTAGAATCAAACATATGTTTGATTTTGACTAATTATATCCAAAAAACATAGGCATTTGACATTTAATTGAATTCTCCTTTTTGCATGAATCAATAAAAAAACCATAATTGCAAACTCAATATTAAATTATCAATGGTTTCTTTCCTAGTAATATTTCCTCAAGAGTGATATTCTACATTTCATTTGTGCACCATGCACCTCATTATTTCCATAATTTTTGTATTCCTTCTTTTCACAACTCCATTTTCTATTGCGTATGATATATATTTTATATGTTTGCCTTTATTCTTGTAAAACCCTTTAAACTAGTTATCATATCTATTATATGACCTAAGAGTTAATTTTTTAACTAGTTTATATTCCCACCAAAATATTTAATGCAACAAATTAAGAAAATAATTTTGAATTGAATTTTAGGATCGCATAAATAAGCATGTACAAAGTCTGAGAATCCTTTAGCATGCCATGTTTAACTAATATCTAATAATCAACATCTTTATTTTTCATATATGACATATACACACCTCTAAAATTATTGCATACTAATGAGGTTTGTTGCAGTCCTCATCATTCAATTATCAATCCTAGGTGATGCCCATGGCTATATGCAATAGGTAAGAGATAATTTGCATGATAGTCTCTTCTACAAAAAAAATTGACAGCAAATGCATGAAATAGATTAAGGCTTAACTCTACTAAGATCAAATTCTCTAGAAATTTGGGAAATACAATGCTTGCTAAAATCAAATTTTTACTTTGGAAACTCTAGAAATCTAATGCTTGTTGAAATCAAATTTACTCTAGAAATTCTATTATAAGTGCTAGAAAGAAAACTAATAACTAACATACTTCCTCAAGCTAAAAAATCCCTTACTCTCCCACCTTTTGATCAATTTTCTATAATGTATTAATAGAATACTTATTCCTAATCTACTCAATCAATCCACTGAGAATGTATATTTGACATCCTATTTTTGGGGAGACGTTTATTGAAAATTCTGACAAACTACAATTGTTTCCTCTAATCTCGACTACCTTTCATCTTGCCATATTTACGTTAGTGATTTTTTGTCATTAATTGCTCATTCATTTTAGAAAATTTCCTCAACTGTTTCTAGGTTTTGTTACTCTTGTTTCAAGTTTTCCAAGTCATTTTCAAGTTTTGTATTTCATTGAGAAATAAGGGAGATATTGTTGTTTTATTGAAATTGTATTTTTAACATATTCGCTTCTTCTTCTTCAGCCTTTTTCTAAGAAATATTCTAGTGCTCCCACGTGATAGAAAATGAAGGAATTATTCTTTAATTTATTGGCCACATCATGGTTGATTACCATGTAGAACATGCAATTCCTATTAAGACATGCAATGCCAATAAGTTATCCTTGATGGAAAAATGCAACATGGACTGAGAGATCTTTGGAGTCTGCATCAAATAGATACTTGGCCCATTGATTTAGGAATGATTGATGGTTAATGAGCCCTATAAAAATTTGGTGTGTTGGAAGTTTGGAGGACCTTTTTGTATCTTTTCACAATGTCATCAAATCCTTTAGATGCCTCTATAGCCCTCTATTGTTGGTATCTTGAAGCCTTGTACTTGACATGGTTTATTTAATAATTTTTTCACCTACATTATAGAATCTTACATATAATCATGGAGAAAAATTAGAAGCTTGGAAGCAATCTAGATCACACTGAGTACTACAAACAAAATAAACATCTACTTTACATTATACCTTTAAAAAAACTAATGATTTTTTAAACCTTACTCAAATCCACTTTGAAACTGATTTATTAAGAATAAATAGATGATTTTATTTGGCTAAAGATGAGATAGTTTATGGTCTCATCAAATAGATACTAGTCTATGAGTTAGGTTAATCTTACAAAGTTAAAATAAATAGTAATTATTAAGGTACCCTATCTAATACCAAATTAATGTGAATTTTATCCAATACTAGTTAGTTTTTTTATTTGGGATAAAGAAATTTGTATTCCTTCTCCCCAACATCAAATGAAAACACCTTACTATTATGACTTATTATTGGAAAATGTACATCCCTATTATATGGGTGTTGGATATATTCCATTGATCGATTCCAAGTCCTTGGGAACTTTTTATAATTTTTTTTTAGTTGCAACAAATTTAAATTCAATTTTTTTATTTTCCCATCAATTTGAGGGTGGAAAAGTATGCTCCTATAGATTTTAGTATTCATCTTAATCCATAGGATAGTCTAAATTTTTTTCCAAAAAAAAGAATCTCTATTTGAAACAATGAACCTTATTGAAATAACAATCAAGGCATGAGCCAACTTCAAATTTTTAAAGGGGTACTATAATTCATATTCATCTAGTGATGTAGTGGAAATTATATTCATATTCATATAACTGGAGATAATAATAATATATGCTTATGTAGTATAGTGTTTGTAAATAATATTCATATTATAATTTATATTATCTCATATTCTCATTTATTTACATCTATCTATTTTCTATCTTACACATCACTACCTAACTCATAGCATGAAGATATTCCTTAATACCTTATATAATCCTAGGGACATGTCTCAGAGGTGTGCCTCTTCTTGATTATAATCTCCTTTCATGTCACAAAACCATAGGTAGTGTTACACCTATTTGTATATTGTTATATTGCTTAACACACACTTGGTGTCCTCTATTTGAATGTGTAGCATCAATTGTGGTTGAGATACAAGAAGAATCCAAAAATAAAAGAGTCTTCCTAATATTAACTTTGGAATTTTCTTTTGCCTCATCCTTAAAACAATTCAAATGAACCTTTCAACTAGGATACATGTTAACAATTGATAGAGCACAATATTAAAATTTGAATGAAGTTTTAATTAAATGTAGTATTTTTATTTATAATTAAAGCATTGTACAAATACTTGTTTTTAATTAATTTTGATATAGATATTGATTCTACGATTTAGAGATTGTTATATGATTTAAGACACATAGATGAAATGGTTAATAATATTTGTAACCTTCCTAATAGAGACTCACATCTACCATACAAGAATTTAGCATATTGTTGATACAATTCAATCATAAAACCTTATGAAAATCAAAATTTTGAGATTATAGTTGTCTTTATTTGATAGTGTTAGGGGTATTAAACCATGGTCATTTGTTATGAGACTAGCCACCTTACCTATGGTTCATGCCATGTTGTCCCACTATATTGGTATGGATGGGGTTAGAGGATAACATATCACTAGGTGTGTGGACCCTATTTCATCTCTTATTTACATACATTGGTTTCTTAACCATTGTATGTGGCCCTAAAAGGATGAGTTACCATTGCATTTTTATAAATACTTATCTATAACATTACATTTATTTATGAATTCATATTACATTTCACTTTCCCATGATGTTGTATAGGGTAACTGAAGGATTTATGATAGAGATGAGTATAACCAATAAGATTTTAGCAGTCTTGAACCTTTCCTCCTATCTTGAAGTTTTAATAGGTTACAAAGATAATTGTTCAATCCTATAGAAAGGGAGTTTATTTGAGTTTGGAGTCCATTTATAATAATTTGGACCACCTATTTTTATAGTTCATTAGAATTATATTTCAAATCCACATGATTAGAATTCATCTAATCTAGTGTCCACAACATATAATAGATTCGATTAATAAATGTTGGTGTCACCATGACACATGACACACATCATTGATGTGGAGCACTTGTAGTAGATAAGTACATGTATCATGAATGATTTACTTAGAAAATATATGACAATCATCTCACATTATATATGTGGACCCTTTAATTCTATATTCACCTAAAATTTATAGTCTCCCTTCTATTGGAAGCAACATGAGTTTGAGTGGTTTGGTATTTAGCAATTTCACTCTTGAAAATATCTTGAATTCTATATTTTGGTGAAGCCTACATATACACCTGATTTCTTTCTATTCTTTCATCAAGATAGTTCCTCTTCATAAGATATCTCTAACTTTTCTCCATGAACACTCATAATTTCTACAATAAATTTAACTTACCTTTTATATCTCATTTTTTACTTATTATTGCTGTCATCAATGCCCATTGTTCTCTAGTTGATTCATTCATTTAAATTATACTTTTAATAGTATCAAATGCATTTTTTAAGTTGTCAATCATTTCCTCTTTAGCATCTTCCTTTTTCTTCTTATCATCAACTCCAAACAACTCCAAAAATATGGTCATTTCTTTTCATCTAAATAAATTAACATATAATTAAGCTTTTCCAATTAACTATTTTACTTTGAAGAATTCTTCCTAAATTATTTTTACAATGCAATATTATTGTATTATCATGCACCATATCATTTGGTAGAATATTATTACAAAGAACATCCTCATCCATATCCATAAGGTTTTTTGTAATGCAGAAAATTGTGCACTCCCCCAATTTCACATTGCATTGTGAAATCACTTTAACATCCATTTAAATAACACATTTAAATCCATCTATTTGCACCAAAGGCCTTGTTTTCACTTGAAGAGCACAACACCTTTCTAATCATTTCTTTGAAGACATGTGAAAATTTTTAGAAGAATTTCTTTGGATGATAACATTATGCACAAAACTCTATGTGACACATTGGTGTCCTAGTTTTTCTTGAAATTCAATAACATATTTTTCATGTGGCTTATTGCAACACTTTTTGTAACTTTTAAATTACAAAATGCTCTTATTTCCCTCATGCAAGAAAACAATGCCATTTTTCCTTGTCATTTTAAAGGGGACTCACTTCTACAACTATCTTTTGCTCTCTCATGGTTACCTTGGGGAAACTTTACGAAAGTTATTTGAGGTTACTAAACACTTAGTATTCTCTTGCTCTTCTTATCCATTTGGAGCCTTCAAAGGGAATATACACCTTGTACACCTTGCAAATCCATTGGGAACTCTTCTTATTGTTGGTAATATTATTCCATTGAGTTATTGATACTTGTTATTCTTTTCCATTACATGCTCTTTATTTTTTGGAAAAAACTTATTAGTACAAATAACAATTTCGTACTGCTTTCATTATATAATTTATTATGGTAATTTTCTTTATAAACTAGTGTTGACATCATTATCAATATTCTTTTGTCGCTACTCTTTATTTCTTAATACATTTAGGAGTAATAGCACACACTTTTATTATTTTATTTCTTTTGGCTATTCATGGAGGTTGAAAGACCAAAATAGGGGCTTGGTAGAGGCAAGCCTCTAAACAACCCCAACATTTTTCTTTGTTTCTATACATTTGTAGGTTAGACTAGATATGAGTAAAATGTTGAAAATTATGGGGCTTTCTAATATGAGTAGTAAATGAATGACAATGCGATGTGGGTAAAAGTACAAAGTTATGTCACACTTTTATAAAGGAAACAAACAACACTAATCCAATTTTTAAACTTGAATCACTAAAAAGTGGCATATATGTTTTAAATTTTGAAATCATGTAAACTAATAAAATGTGTATTATTTAGTATATTTTATGTTTGTATTTTTTTGAAAGATTTTAAAAAATATTTTAAAATAGTTTTGTATAAACTAACAGTATAATTTAGTTGCTGAAAAATGAAGCTATATGAGACATCGACCTTTATATAGTAATTTTTTTTCCTTCAAATTTTTGTGTGTTTATAACTTGAAACTTTAGTGCATGGATATATTTTTTCTAATTTTTATAAATATATATTTTAAAATAAGTATTAAAATGTGCATCTATTAAAACATAGTTTTTTCCATTTTACACCAACTTTTATATTAATTATTTATCGAAAATAGAAAAAAACATACCATCTTGATATAGATTCTTTTATCTAGTGCATCATATTTTTTTAATTTGTTTAAATAGTTTTTAGTATTTTTTCTTGACATGGTAATCAACCTAATATTTTGTGTTGTTAACCTATTTTAGTAAAAATAAAAAATAAATATAAATAATAATAAATTATTAAAATATATATTTTTGAAAACTGCATTTATGGATCTATAAAAGAGTATTTTTTATATTAAAAAAAAAACTATTTACATGAGTAGGAGGTGCTGAAACATCAAGTTTTTTAAATAATCACATTTTTGATAAATTGACCTCAAAGTAGTGTTACATATGCATTTATCTTATAATTTTAGTTGAAAAATTTGTAAAAATATCTAATTTAGCTACAATTAATCTTACTAGATCATATGTTTGACCAAAATTAATTTTTAATTAGAAATACAAAAATTCAATTATATTGATAAATTGACTGAAAGTGTGCCATACATTTGTACTTTTACCCATGTACATATTTCCATGCTATGAACTAGTGTCTTAGACAGTGAGCTTCAACATTTGGTTCTAGGTTCCTTTCTGTGTTTATTTAATATTTATTTTATAGAAAAATGTAAATAAGCTTTAATATTCATTTCATGGTATTATGGTACTTTCATCAATGTTTAAATAGCTTTAAAAAGACTCATTTCTAGTTTCTTAATAAAAAACATTCTATAAAATTCTAGTTTATCTATTTCCTTTCTAGTGTTGTATTAGACAAGGAAAACATTTTATTTTCAATATAATAGGAAATTTTTTAATTAAAATTAATAATATTTAATTAAATCCACTTTCCTTCCACTATATCTTGGTGATTCCAAGATTCTACACTTCTCTTCTTTTGTGTTTTTTCATTTTCTTTTCTTTTTTTGGTGAATGAATGCCATTTGATCATGTTGGATCTCTTTCTCCAAACTTAATGCATTTAGTAATGTATTTTTAAAATAATATTTTGATATGCTCAATGGAGTTCTTGATGATTTTCAAAATGTATCTCTTGCTAAAAATTATCTTTTATCTTCTATTTCATCTATTACTTCTTATAGAGATCATTCTAAAAAAATATTTAATAATTTTTTTATTTTTGGCTCTAAACAAGCACTTGAGAAACCAATTTTTTTTTTTATCAATCCCAAAAAATACTTGGGATTAAAAAACCCAAAATAATTATTTGGGGTGTTTCTAATACACCATGATCTTTGAACGTGCCTATGATCAATGATTTTTCCTTAATGAACCACATGTATTGCAATGATACTTTTCTTCAAGTATAAAATTGGATAACTTTAATATATATTTGACAATGAATTTATTAGTATTACTAATTAAGTTTAAATATTATAAATTATTGGGGTGGTGGGCCTAGCTCGATTGGCTAAAGCATCCTATTGTAGGCAAGAGGTTACAAGGTCTAGTCTCCCCACCATCCTCATGGTACCAGAGGGCGTGTCATGCCAGCGTCACCGGTCATGTAAAAAAAGTTTACTAGGCGCACTAGAGTTTACAGGGGGATGGATACCCGACCGATTCCTATAGTCTAATTTTTTTATTTATAAATATTACTAATTGAGTTTAAATATTATAAATTATTTCTATAAATTAGATACAAATACACAAAAAATTTAATTAAGTAGTGACGTGTATGACTGCCACACAATCATTCTATTACCAGTAAATGATTATTTTGAAATATCTTGTCACTTTTGTTAGGGGAAGTTCACCACTTCTGCCAGCTAAAATAATTTTTTTGTAGAGAGATGTGTTTGAATGTCAATCCCAAAGCACCAAAATTCTCAAAAATCTCAGATTCCTAATTTCAACCTATAGTCAGTATATGACCCAAATACAACACATATAACCCACCATTGAACAATCCTCCAATTGATGTAACAACACAAATCTAAATCTTAACATAGAAGATTGAGGACATAAAAATGAAAAAAACTAAGAAATCATATGCTCCCTAACATCTATGTTCCTATCCATTTTATAGGAGCATAACAATGTTACCATTTCCCCTAACTTTGAAATACCATAGTTTGAAAAATACAATGGACATGGTAATCTCAAAGAACATATAAAAGAGTTCTACGTAGCCTATCTAGAGGTGTCTTACAAGGATAAATATATCGTGTGCCTCTTTCCAAGAAGATTAGGTGGAAAATCCATTGAATGATTCTCACACTTACCCCTAGGCATTAAGACCTTTCAAGAAATTGTAGACCAAATTTTCACACACTTCTATAATATTGAGGAAAAAGTTACTTTAAATGAATTATATCTTGTCAAACGAAACAATGGAGAAACATTTTCTTCCTTTTACAAAGGTGGAGAAATAAAGTGATAAAATGTAAATGGCTTATCCTAGAGAAACAACAAATAGATATTATCATTAGTAATATAAACATGGAAGTTTTTTTCACTTGTGTATGTAATGTGCCACAACATTTGAAGAACTCATAGGAAAGGGTCTCAACATTGAAAGGGATCTTATTGCTAAAGGGTTAGTGGATATTGTAGCACCCCTCCATTTTTTGCTCTTTTGATAAGATAGTGTTCTTCTTTGTTATGCTTTGTTTCTGTTAATACTTTGACTATGGTACTTGGTTACTATTTGATCGCTAACTGTAAAGCGATGTGAATGTTATATTTTGATGTGATGGTATTTTATTCTGATGTTATCATTATGGCATGCTTTGGATTAGCTTAGCAGATATTTGAATTAATGCTGCTTTTATGCTTTTGATTATATTATTGATGTTAGATTCGTTAGTTAGTAATACTGTATTAGTGAAGGGGACGAAATTGCACCACTCGCTTGCGAGTGCCTTGTGATTCCGCGATTTCCTCTTTACGGTGTGTTTTATTATGTTATATATATGCATGTTTGATATACTCTTTGTTTGCAGGTTGACAGGTGCAGGGCATCAACTCCACCTAGTTTCACAGGTTTGAGCATGTCCATTGGCCAACAGTATTCGATTGGGAGATAGTAGCTAGGTTTTTTGTGCCAAGTCATCACCCTGGTCATAGTGTGTCATTGGGTTGTAGACGAGTTTAGTTGTTATAATGTTGTTCATTTCACCTTGGTTATTATTTAATTTCATGTTATAAAGGTAAATAAATGGCTTATGTAGTTAAGTTGATTAAATAAATCTGGTTATAATGTTAGAAATGTTATTTAATTTATTAATTAATTTAATTTAATTAATAAAATAATCTAATTTTGGATTAGATTTATTTTATTGATTAATTAAATTAATTGTGTTGAATTGAATTAAGTTATTCATTTTGGAATTAATAGATATTTTGATTGAAATTGGAAAAATGAAAATATGTTTTAATTTGCATTTTTTTAAAAATTAGAATATAAAAGAAATTTAAGATATTTCCTATTTTGTTTTTGAAAATTTATGAGAGTAGTTGGATAGATATTTCATTTTTTTTATTTTTATTTTTTCTATTATTGGGATTTTGATGGAGTTTTTTGTGGGAGAATGAAAATTGAAAAATAAGGGAGGATAGGAATTTCTGGTTTGGTTTTGGATTTGGAGAAGCAAGTTGGATTTCTTGGAGGAGTTGGAATCAGAAGAAGAATTCAGAGCACCATTGACAACCTTTCAAGCTTTTGGAAAACCAAGGTTTCTTTCTATTAATTTAGTTTTCATTTTGAAAGGTTTCACAATTTTTATTATGTTGTTGAAAATATTTAAACTTTGTTTGATTTGCAAGAAAAACCCATGTTCAAATCTTGTTTCAAAACTTTGAAACCTCAGTTTAGAAATGAACTTCAAAAAAAATTGCATTATGGCTGTAAATAACTCTTTTTTAGAATTTATTTGCTCAACTAAACTGTTATTTTTGTTAAATTTGAATATATATATATATATATATATTGTATATATATATATATATATATATATATATATATATATATATATATATATATTTATATGTATTATGTATTTGTGATTTTTTTATGGGAAATAAAACCTGTTTAGAAATGAAAAAAAATTAAAATCCGCAGGTTTCATGTTTCTGGAAATTTTTATAAATTTTTTTTTTACCCCACACGGCCGCCCACAGTAGGTGGGACGACTGTGTTAAACACAACCGCCGCCCACAGTGGTGAGTACGACTGTGTTAAACACAGCCGCCACCCATAGTGGTGAGTACAGCTATGTTAAACATAGTCGCGCCCACAACCATGGGTTCAGTTGTGTAAACAAAGCTGACCCTCTAAAATCGGCGTGCACTCCAACACAAATCTGCGCCCTATTTCATGCCTTTGACTTTTTTTCACAAAAAAGAAAATAAATAAAATATATTTTTAATATTTAATATTATATATATATAATATTAAAATATTAATATATATAAATCATTAAAATATATATTTATAACTAATATTTTAATAATAAAAAAAAAATATATAAATAATATATATATATGTATATATATAATATGAGGTTATATTATATGTATATATGTATGTATATTATTATATATATATATATAGTTGAGATATATTAAAATATTGATTTAAATGATGGAATGATTTAAATATAATTGTGAAATTTTAAATTAATGTATAATAGTCAAATTAAAGGATTGATTTTTTAAAAATAATATATTTTGATGGAACAATATTTTTTTGTTTTTTTTAAATAATATGTTTATTAAGATGAGTTAATTGTTTTTAAAATGATTATGTTGAGAAGAAGAAACAGTTATTTATTTTAAAATGATATGCTCTGGATCATAGAAGTAAATGTTTATTATTATTTAAGAGCAATTAGGGAATTACATATCTGGTTAAATTTTATCCTTTGTCTGAAAGAGACATAATTTAATTAGTTTTATTGTAGAAATAAACTATTGAATTTTATTAAAGGAAGTGGATTTAGGGAATCCAAAGTAGATTTAGTTCCTGTTAAATTGCTCTTTTAAATGTGATTTCTTTTGTTATCGCTTTGGGGGAAATTGATTAGAAGGGTTGTTAAGTCTTCTAGATGGGGTTTTCATTTAATTGTGTGGGTTGTCGTAATATGTTAGTCAACCTTTGGATTTCCTTGGGTAGTGTGTCTAAATGTATCCAGTTAGATACCCAGTTATCACGAACGGGATGTGTTGACTTTATGTCGTGGATAGGGATTTAATATCCTTAGGTCACACTTGTGTACCCTTGGGTTGTGGAGTTATTCCACGTGTTTTCTTAGAGGAGTGGCTTGCAATGAGGGCCGACACACAAAGTGGTGCCAGGGTAACTCATTGTAAGTTAGTTAATCTAGTGATAATGTAAATAAACTGATTAGAGGAATAGGTAGTATCAAACACTTAATAAGATTAATTTTTCCTCGCTCATGGACACAAGGGCTTGTATAGACTTGGGATGGGATGAGAAGGCCTGGAATGGAAAGATCATTATCTTGTCTTTACGAGAGATAACTGATTCTGCATTGGTTTGCATGAGGGGCCAAGAGTCGTTAGTCGTTAGAGGTTTCTAGGATATCTCGAGATGGGGGCCGAGACCTAGGAAGACTTACCAGGATAACCCATGTAACATTGTGATGACACTTCTCCTAAGTCAGTAGTATGTTTGTATTAGTGATGCAATTGATTATTTAACTCTAGAAGCATTGTAACCATTGTGTTAAGTGATGTTGTATTTGTATTTGATTCAGTTAAGTTATGTTTTAGCCTATGTCTAGAGGTAGATGGTCTTGTCTAGGAATCCATGTTACTATCTCCTAGCATAGGGGGTGGGCCTTCAAGTATCACTTGGTTGGGTGGAACGTGCACCCTACTCCGTTGGGTTTTCTTCTTGTTCACGTGGACGAGATTTCCAGTTGGAGAGCTCGTGGAATCCAGTTACTTTTTAGGTTTCATTCATTTCATTTGAATCTTGTAATTTATTATCCCTCATTTGTTATCGAGGTGGAAGATGTAATATGTAACCATGCTTATTGGATTTACCTCATTCAGGGAATGAGAGTTGTAATCTTATTGTTAAATTATTGTTATTTTGAAATCATGTGGTATCTCTTATTCTTTGATGTAATTTATCATGTATGGAATGTATGTGTTCTTAATTTCTTAAGTAATTAAATGGTTTCAATTCATGTCTTTTTGTTGTTTGGGTTTTAAAGTAATCTCAGTCTCGTAACCTTAGAGGTTGTTGGCAATGGGTAGTGAACTTGCATGTTAATTGTACTTAAAAAAAATAAAATTTGTGCGTTTGAGTAGTTAATTGCAACTTCTTCTAGGGTTGCGTGGCGGGGCGTTACACATGGTATCAGAGCCCGAGTTTAAACACTGGGTACTCTGGGATTATGATGAACCCATTAAGCTTTTAGTTGTGTAGGTTTTAAGTTGTGTTCCTTGCCTAATACCTTGATGTGTCTTTCCAGGATTATGCCTCCCAGACATGGAAGAGGTAGAGGGTGTGGACGTGGTCGTTTAGGCAGCCGCGATGGGAGTCAACATGAATCTCCTCCTCATGTTCCAATTATTCCAAATCAGGAAGAACATCAGGCATCACAAAATGCCCCAAGGGGTAGTGATTGACAGTAGAATCCTCTAGGGATTGAGGCTGCATGTAGAGCACTTGAGGAGGCATTAGCACTCCTTGGTCAGAGGCAGGCTGAGGTTTAGGGTAATCTTGGTGAGAGGGAAGTTCCATCTCAGTCAGAGATGCATATGAGAGATCTACTCAGGGCACATCCACCACTGTATGATGGAGCAGGCACTGGCTTAGAGGATGAGAATTGGCTTATAGACCTTGATAGGTGCTTTGCTATGCATCCTTACGGCATAAATACCAAGCGCGGTGCACTATCATGCATCTGCGAGGGTTCGTATCCACATGGTGGAGGCTGGAGGAGCAGAAGCTCCATATTGATATTAACTCAATATCTTGGGAGATTTTCCTAGAGTGGTTCAGAGCTCATTTCCTATCCAAGCATTGGCGTCAGCGTCGAGGTGATGAGTTTCACGCTTTGTGTTAGTTGGCCTTGTCAGTTGAGCAGTATGAGCGACGCTTCTATGAACTCAAACAGTTTGCAGGGATAGGAGACAATGAGGGGATGTTGGTTCACCACTTTGTCAGGGGTTTAAATGCCCATCTTAGTCGAGGTGTGAGGGTTTTCGAACCCAAAACCATGGAGACAACGGTGGAGAAAGCACATCTAGTAGAGGATAATATGACCATGGAACTGGGAGGCCACATGGGTGTTCAGATAGGTATCAGTTTAGTAGCAGGGTCTAGTGCTCGAGGAGGTAGGCCTCAAGGAGGTGCACCTTCCAGGGCTCAGCATGGACCTTCGCAGAGTGGTTAGCACCAATAGTAGGTTTCCGAGGGGAAACATAAAGGTTTCCAGTAGAGGTAGGGGGATAGGAACTAGAGGTGTATGAAATGCTTCAGCTTTGAGCAGCCGACACAAAGTTCTCAGTCCACTTTCAGGGGTAGTGCGCAGCAGTCTAGCGCACCACCTAGAGGCAGGGGCTATGGCAGAGGTACTGGATGTTTTGCATGTGGCCAACAGGGTCATATAGCTAGAATGTGTCCCAACAGGGGCACATTTGGTTTTTCTCAGGGACCAGTGGCATTTGAGTCGACAGTTGGAGATGCAGGCATAGGCATTGTGTTTTTACAGTGGTTGATAACCGCCAGGCGGAGCATCAAAGTACTATCGTTGAGACATATGGTATGTTGTTGGGTAACCTAGTTACCATTTTGTTTGATTCTGGAGCGTTAGAATCCTTCATTTCTTCTTTCATCATAATGCGATGTAGACTAGGTGCAGTAAGGCAAGTCGATAGGTGGCAGGATGAGTTAGCCTCGGGTGCAAGAGTTGCATCCCATTCCCTTGTACCAAAGTGTAGATTGGAGGTTGGACCTCTCCATACTACAATGGACCTTCGAGTTATTCCATTGGGTTCTTATGATGTTGTCATAGGGATGGATTGGTTAGAGGTGCATAGTGTGATCATAGATTGTCGACATAAGTTGATTCGATGCATTGAGGCATCTGGCAGAGAAGTAGAGATAGTGGGAGTTCAGAGGCTGATTTCCTTGAGGGTCATCTCAACTATGCAGTTGAGAAGGTGTGTGCGTCAAGGTTTCCAGTTATTCATTGTTACAGTGGATGATTTGGATTTAGGAGGTGGAGGAGAGAAAGTCTCTCTGGATAGTCACCCCATTCTTTAGGAGTATTCCAATGTCTTTCCAAATGAGATTCCAAGGATGCCACCTCAGAGGGACATAAACTTCAAGATAGACCTTGTACCTGGATCGGAACCCATTTCATGAGCTCCTTATCATATGACCACCTAGGAGCTGAAAGAGCTTCGCTTGCAACTTGAGGAGTTGTTAGAAAAGGGTTTCATTTTCCCTAGTGTTTTTCCATGGGGAGCACCAGTTATCTTCGTGAAGGACGTTCACTTCGGTTATGTATTGATTACCGACAGTTGAACAAAGTGATCATCAGGAATCAATATCCACTTCCTAGGATTGATGATATATTTGATCAGATCAAGGGTGCCATGATCTTTTCAAAAATTGATCTTAAGTCAGGATATCATTAGCTTCGTATCTTCGAATCGAACATCCATAAGACAACGTTTCGAACGCGGTATGGTTACTATGAGTTCACAGTAGTACCATTCGGGTTGACGAATACACCCTCTTTGTTCATGAGTCTGATGAACAGGGTATTTCATACGTACCTAGAAATATTTTTCCTTGTGTTCCTTGATGACATTTTGATATACTCTAGGACAGTGGAAGAGCATGAGGAACATTTGCGACAGGTATTACAATGCTTATGGGATAATCGGCTTTATGCTAACCTGCCAAAGTGTGAATTCTTCAAGACTGAGGTCCAATACCTTGTGTTGGAACTGCTAAATTTTGATGTTTTACATATTGATCATGCTTATGAATCTCCATATTTTCCCCATATTTTTCCCATAAAATCATCTATGTTTGCATTTTTCACATTCTTGTTCATATCGGCTTGTGATGGTCAAGGGATTCCTGATCCATATTGTATTTCTGCTTGTATGAGTCTGTATTGCCTATTGGAAATACTCATTTGGTGTCACAGCGATTGAGGTTTACATGCAGGAAGCTTTCGGCATGGCAGTTTCATTGTTTCAGCGACAAGAGGATTCATGTCAGCATGAGTTAAGGGCTTCGATGAAAGGTCATGGCGAACGTGCTTTGTCTTACTGATTTTCTCATGTGGATCCACTTCGGCCAGAGTCATAGTATTCGGCAAAGTGTCTTGGCGAGGTCTTCTTGTCTTTCCGACCGACGATGGATAAATTTCTTATCGGTGTGAGTTACTAACTTTCGGAGGGAGGTCTTAGCAAACTCAAAGGCGTCTCACCAACTGGCAACTATAACATACACTTCGGTAAGACTTATGAGTTTCGGTGTTGAGTCTTGGCGAGCCCGTCGGGTCTTGCCGATAGGGTTTAATGAATGGCTTTCGGTGGGAGGTTTCTGTTGTCTTGGTGAACAGGTGTGAGCTTGGAGTTTTCGGTATGACATAACATAATCTACGTGATGTCTAGCCGATAGTTGGAAGTTATAATGACATGTATGGGACGGATGGAATCGTCGGCGAGAAAAACTTTGTCTCGGCGACCAATATAAATCATGTGGACTTTCGATGAAACATTGGGAAATCTATATAGCATCTCCACGACTATATGTTGTCTTGGCGAATGCGGATGGGGATGCTTCTCGGTGAGAGTTTTCTCAAGTCACAGCGATGCAGATGAAATGAGGGTTACATTTCGGTTTGTCTCAACGACCAGAAGAACATTACAGGAGCTCTTAGCATAACAAAGTCTTGTCTACAAGAGGTCTTCCCGACATCACAGGGTCATGGCGAAGCACATGAGACAAAGGACTTCTATCGGCGTGAGATTGATGTCATATTGGCGACCTAATATGGGCTCGGACTGTTTCGTTGAGACGAAGGTTGGCCGATGTGATATCTTCCCAAGAGCGATAAGTCATGGCGACAGATTTAACCACGGGGCTCTCGGTGAAACATAATGTATCCAGTATGATATTTCTCCGACAGTAGGATGTCACGGCGAAAGCGGACAACACAAGGAGCACGGGATGATAGCGTTATAATTTCCTTCGACATACTTTCCTAGTTGTCCTGGTGACTGATCAATGAACGATTAGTAGAAACTCTAACGCTGTGGCCGACATAAGAATTGTTAAATATAGTTGCAGGCCGACATGGGGATTTGCTCGATTATAATGGTTGGTCGATATGGATTTTTGGCCGACATGGAATTTCAAAGCGAGGTGTCTGTTCGGATGCTTGTGTATAAATATGCACTCCTGATTGTAATTGAAGGGGATGAGATTTTAGATTAGATACAGTAGATTAGGAATGGATATAGTAGAATAGATTTCTTAGAACAGAGGCTATGTTGCATGTTTTCAAATGGCAATTTCAATGAAATTCAGTTGGTGTGGTAGTTTATTTTTGATGTCAATTGTCTATTGAGTATATTGAAAAGTATTGCTAAGTTGTCTCCAAGTTGATTCTTTCTGGTTGTTTAAATTGATATAACAAGATTATTTTTAGTTTATCAGTGCACATTTGCTGCATCTGTGTGATTAATTCGATTGGTTCTTTCAAGGAGAGATTGAATCCTCTCAGTTGATCACAGTAATCAGGGATATTCATCTGGATTATTAAAGTAGAGCTTAGTAGTCATAATCCTGCATGTTTATACAAGTTGTAAACAGATCATATGCCGACAATTTGAATCTCTATCAAAATAAGTTGCCCATCTCTGTTCCATTTGACTCCGCATACCCAATAAGGCACTGGTCTCAGAAATTTCATCATTTAAATTCATTCATTTCCTTTACATCTGTTAATTGAGCATTTTAGGTTTTAGATTTAGAAGATTGCTATTGCTACTTGTATCAAGTTTGAATTCATTTGTTCACTTCTATCTGCCATTATGGACAAATCACTGTAAGAAAGATAATCATAAGTACATAAAGTCTGCTTCATTCAATCAGGTACACCCGCCTAGGTTTAGCAGCACTTGAAGAGTAGAAGGTTGAAAGCTTTTTGACCTTGTCTGTTACCATGAAGCATATCAAGAGATTGGCAGCCTCTTGAGGCATCTTGCTTGCATTTTTGAGAGCTAACAAATTGGCGACTCTACTGGGGATACATTCAGAATTAAGGCCTTAATCATAGAGTCAGGAACTTTATATAGACTACGCTGGGAAAAAGAAACATCAAGTTTTTTCTCATTTTTGACAAAAGTGAGTGGCGACTTTGACAAAATTTTTGCAGCTGTTCAAACATGAATGGAAGAAGATCTCAATACAGGGGAGGTCATACTGGAGCTCCTGCTGGTAGCAGTAAGTGGACACACAAAGATGACAAGGTTGATAAGGGAAAAGGGATAAGTGAGGATATGTGCATGATAGACAAAGACAAAATATCAAGAGCACATTATGAAACATATGATCGCTATGATACATGGAGAAACAATTCGAGTGTAGAGCCTTGTACTCCAGAAGATCAAAGAAATCCTTTCTCTTTTCTTGATCCTCAGAAACAGGCTGAGTTTAGAGCTGAACTAGAGGCTAAACGAATCAGAATTCAACATGAATATGATCAGAAGATGGAAGGTAACCAAAATGACTTTATTGATCATGAGCTTCCTGAGGAAGTAAAAGCACAGTTTGAATCGCAGAGAAGGGAGATAGAGGAACTAAGGGTTGCATTGCTGAAAGCCCAAATCACTTCTCAGATAGCTGATTGCCCCTCGAAGTATGTACCACCTCATAAGCAGGGTAATCATAGTGTAGGGCCTTCTGATCCACTGGGGGTCCCTCACCACCAAGTCGGGAATCAATACAGATAGCCAAATCTCCACCTCATATTCCCACACAATATACAAATGTACATCCACCTCCTGGTCAGCGTTATGTGCCACATCATAACACACAATACAATAACCCCATGTACCAATATCAGTACCCACCTAATCCTCCCCCCCATCAGTATACAACAATGATTAGACAATTTGATTTGGTAGGGTTTCAATTATACCCTTATCCTATGGATGGTAGTTGGAGAAGTCTGGTGCCTAAATTTACAGGGAGTAATGCAATCATTGTTGAAGACCATTTAAGGAATTTCAACACCTTCATTCAAGATTTAGATGTACCTTATGAAGATCTACATATGAGGCTATTCATGATGTTGTTGACTGAGGAAGCCAGAGATTGGTTCAACAGCCTAACAACAGCTTCTATTGATTCATTCCAAATATTCCAGGAGTGATTCCTCAAACAATATGGGAATCAAAATATACCTGATGCTGCTCTTCATGAATTGATGCGAATTCAGAAAAATCAGAATGATTCAATTTATGATTTTAATCGAAGATTCAATAAATTGCAGAATAAAATACCTCCTGGATCAAGATTGCCATATGCTATGTATTTAAGTGTTTATTTGAATGCGTTTGATCCTAAAACAGGGTATGAACTGAGAAATAGGTTCCCAAGAGACCTAGCTGAAGCCCAGAAGACAACATTAACAATTGAAAACAATAGGAAGGCTGCTGGGATAATTGATAAAAGAGATAATCATAGGGCTCCCCAACAAAGCAACAATTATCAGTACAGACAGGAGAATACATATAGAAATGAAAGGCCGAGGTTGCATGACATGCCATATAATATAGAATGGAAGGATGGAAAACCTATAACAGCTAGGCCAAGAAACAAAGAGACTCCTGATCCTTTGAGTAAGAAGGGAACTTACATGGTGAGTAACAATTATTTTTGTGAAGCTTGTGATAAACCACATTCCCCAGACTATTGTGTTGTAGCCCAAAGGATGCAAGAAGAGGGAATGTTAATAGGAAACAATGGGGAATATCACAAAGTTTATTTGACTTCAAACACTTTTTACCATGTGGACGAGAGATACTCATCTTCAGAGGATGAAGGTTATGAGTATGATGTTTCAAATCAGAAATACAATGTCCACATGGCTGAGCAGCAGGTCCTTTATGATTTTGAAGAAGATTATACTGAGAAACATTCTAATGTAGTGCTTACTTAGGGCATCATGAGGAAACTCATTGAAGAGGAGATAGAGAGATTAATTGTTGCTGCAGTTGAAGAAGCAAGGAGTAAGTACTGGTTGAGGAATAGGATAGTAAATGAGAAGGAAGGTGTCCCTAGGGGAATCTTCATGAAAGAGAAAAAGGCGACACAAGGAATTGTGAAAAGAATTGGAAATAGACAACATGATGAAAGCAAAAAAAAGCCAATCCGAGGGGAAGAAGTTAAAGAGTTGTGCAAAGAAATGCAAGAGACTGATCAGAAGGAAGAAAACAAAGGAGAAACATTGGAACAGAAGAAAATTATTAAGGCAGAAGGCTCCTCTTTTGACTTCACGCAGGTGTTATCTCAGGTAAAAATGTTTGTTCCATTACTTGAGATGATGAAAATTAAGGAATACAGAGACAATATTGTTCAATTGATAATGAATTCTGAAAATAGACTGGTTACTAAAGCAGTTAGTGGGAAAGAGAGTAAAAATCCCAGACGTCTGCTTGAGTGATGTATTAACAACTCCCTCACAAGTTGATCCTTTTTTCACTACATTACTCATAAATAACAAATTGTTGAGAAATTGCATGATTGACTCTAGAGCTGCTATAAATATCATGCCAGTAGGAGTTATGAAACAGCTTGGCATGTGGGATGATACTAATGAGGGAAAGTGCTATGCAATGGATAACCAACCTGTCCCTGTGGTGGGTATAATGAAAAATGTTGAAGTCAAACTGGCTACTTATCCACAGGTGGCTTATAATATAAATATAACAGTAATTGGTACCCCTCCTTAGTTTGGTATGCTTTTATCAAGACAGTGGACGATAGCTGTTGGTGGGAGTGTTTAGTTTGATCTATCTTATGCAAAAATTCTGGTAAATGGCCAAGAGGTGAAGTTGTACAGGGAGCCAAGGATGAACCAAGTTGTTGACTGTGTCCCTCAGGATCAAATCAATTGCTTCTATGATGCAAATTTTGAGATAGAACCAACCCAGCCAGAGTTGGTCAATACTGATCTAGTTGAAAGCCATGAAGACACATTTGATGAAGAAGAGGTTTGTACATCCGAAAGTAGTTTCCAAACTTTTTTAAACCCATTGTATGATGAGGAGTTAAAATAGGATCAAATGGTATTTTGCAAAGGTGTGCTCAAGAATGAATTCCAGGTATTTTCAAATCTACTTTATGATGAGGAGGAGATATTTTCAGACAAAAAAAATGATGGAATGAATGACTGTGCTGGTAATGTTTTTGATTTTTCATTCTCTGATAATCTTGGACCTCTTTTTGATGATGACAAAAGTGAAGAATATAACTGTAGAGATGAAAATGTAGAAACATGTTCACTTAGCAGCAAGCAAATTTCAGATTTTCTAACTCTTGAATACCAAAGATGTGTACATGAGGGTGATCTTGAAGTTCTGTGTCCAGCTTATATTTGTTTTGATATTGAAAGATCTTTGTGTGATGATTCTTATGGCTCTCAGTGTATTTATCGAGTTGATGGTGAAACCTTTCAAGTTGATCAAAAGTTTGTGTCCATTCAAGATGAGGTATGTGAGTTTGAAAATTTTAACTCATATGGAGAAGACATTCGTTTGCATACCAAGGATGATAAAAGTCAAGATTTGATTAGTTCATACACGCATGATTTTGGAGATTTGAGTCATATTCAAGTATTGTTTCCAAATGACGACTTGAAGGAGGTGCAAAAGGTTTCAAATTTGCTTGTTCTAGACAGTGTTGACATGACGGGAATTTTTGTTTCTCAAGAGAAGCACTCTGATGGTAAAATTCTAATACAGCTAGGAGAATGTTTCATAATACATAACAGTGAAGAAGGTAATGAGAAATATTGTATTGAATATGCATTCATTTTATATATTGAAGATAATAGGGGTTTTTCCCATGGTGATGAAGAATTCGAACTACAGAAGGGTGTAGGGATTTTGGGCCAAACTAAGCACAATGATTATCAAAAAACTTGCAATGACAGTGATAGGAAAGATTGCATGAATATCTTCAAGAAGAATCTGATGAGCTCAAGACAAAACCAGGTATTTGACAGGGGAAAGTATGGTTGGAGTT
Organism: Sequoia sempervirens; assembly: GCA_007258455.2. Classification (NCBI taxonomy): domain Eukaryota; kingdom Viridiplantae; phylum Streptophyta; class Pinopsida; order Cupressales; family Cupressaceae; genus Sequoia; species Sequoia sempervirens. The sequence goes on along the minus strand of VDFB02147235.1, from coordinate 5,922 downwards.
TCAGATTGTAACAACTCAGAACAGGTGATGATGAATCACAGAGGATTAAGGGTTGCCAGTGAATGGACAACTCTTACTTGTCCTCTTTAAAATTCTTTTCCATGCACAATAGTTTAGGGTTTTGGTTCACCTCCATCTTGCATTCATTTTGCATTCATTCCATCTGCTAATTGTCCATTTCCATTTTGCTACTTGATCTTTCATTTTGTGTCTGGTCTGCTCACCCAAAGATTCTAAATCCTTGCAATGATCTTACTATCATTCATCCCCAGACAAAGCCACTATTGGAATTGTTAAATTTTGATGTTTTACATATTGATCATGCTTATGAATCTCCATATTTTCCCCATATTTTTCCCATAAAATAATCTATGTCTGCATTTTTCACATTCTTGTTCATATCGGCTTGTGATGGTCAAGGGATTCCTGATCCAAATTGTATTTCTGCTTGTATGAGTCTGTATTGCCTATCGACAAGACTCATTTGGTGTCACAACGATTGAGGTTTACATGCAGGCACCTTTCGGCATGGCAGTTTCATTCGGCGATAGGAGGATTCATATCGGCATGAGTTAAGGGCTTTGATGAAAGGTCATCGCGAACGTGCTTTGTCTTACCGATTTTCTCGTGTGGATCTACTTCGGCCAGAGTCATAGTATTCAGAAAAGTGTCTTGGCGAGGTCTTCTTGTCTTTCCGACCGACGGTGGATAAATTTCTTATCAGTGTGAGTTATTGAATTTCAGAGGGAGCTCTTAGCGAACTCAAAGGTGTCTCACCGACCGCCAACTATAACATACACTTTGGTAAGACTTATGAGTTTCGGTGTTGAGTCTTGGTGAGCCTGTCGGGTCTTGCCGACAGGGTCTAACGAATGGCTTTCGGTGGGAGGTTAGCGACATGTATGGGACAAATGGACTTGTCAGCAAGAAATTTTTTATGTCTCAACGACCAATATAAATCATGTGGACTTTCGATGAAACATTGGGCAATCTGTATAGCGTCTCCACGACTATATGTTGTCTTGGAGAATGCGGATGGGGATGCTTCTCGATGAGAGTTTTCTCAAGTCACAGTGATGCGGATGAAACGAGGGTTACATTTCAGTTTGTCTCAACGACCATAAGAACATTACAGGAGCTCTCGGCATAACAAAGTCTTTTCTACAACAGGTCTTCCCAACATCACAGGGTCACGATGAAGCACATGAGACAAAGGACTTCTATCGGCGTGAGATTGATGTCGTATTGGCGACCTAATATGGGCTCAGGTTGTTTCGTTGAGACGAAGGTTGGCCGATGTGATATCTTCCTGAGAGCGATAAGTCACAGCGACAGGTTTAACCACGGGGCTCTCGGTGAAACATAATGTATCTAGTATGATATTTCTCCAACAATAGGATGTCATGGCGAAAGCGAACAACACAAGGAGCACAGGATGATAGCGTTATAATTTCCTTTGACATACTTTCCTGGTTGTCCTGGCGACTGATCAATGAATGATTAGCAAAAACTCTAACGCTATGGCTGACATAAGAATTGTTAAATATAGTTGCAGGCCAACATGGGGATTTTCCTGATTATAACGGTTGGTCGATATGTATTTTTGGCCAACATGGAATTTCAAAGTGAGGTGTCTGTTCGAATGCTTGTGTATAAATATGCACTCCCGATTGTAATTGAAGGGGATGAGATTTTAGATTAGATACAGTAGATTAGGAATGGATATAGTAGAATAGATTTCTCAGAACAAAGGCTATGTTGCATGTTTTCAAATGGCGATTTCGATGAAATTTAGTTGGTGTGGTAGTTTATTTTTGATGTCAATTGTCTATTGAGTATATTGAAAAGTATTGCTAAGTTGTCTCCAAGTTGATATAACAAGATTATTTTTAGTTTATCAGTGCACATTTGTTGCATCTGTGTGATTAATTTGATTGGTTCTTTCAAGGAGAGATTAAATCCTCTTAGTTGATCACAGTAATCAAGGATATTCATCTGGATTATTAAAGTAGAGCTTAGTAGTCATAATCCTGCATGTTTATACAAGTTGTAAACAGATCATATGCCGGCAATTTGAATCTCTATCAAAATAAGTTTCCCATCTCTGTTCCATTTGACTCCGCATACCCAATAAGGCACTGGTCTCAAAAATTTCATCATTTAAATTCATTCATTTCCTTTACATCTATTAATTGAGCATTTTAGGTTTTAGATTTAGAAGATTGCTATTGCTACTTGTATCAGGTTTGAATTCATTTGTTCACTTCTATCTACGATTGTGGACAAATCACTACAAGAAAGATAATCATAAGTACATAAAGTCTGCTTCATTCGATCAGGTACACTCGCCTAGGTCTAGGAGCACTTGAAGAGTAGAAGGTTGAAAGATTTTTGACCTTGTCTGTTACCCTGAAGCGTATCAAGAGATTGGTAGCCTCTTGAGGCATCTTGCCTACATTTTTGAGAGCTAACACCTTGGTCATGTGATCTCAGGGGAAGGTATTTCAGTGGATCCTGCAAAGATCCAAGCGATCTCAGATTGGCCTGTGCCCACGAATGTGGCAAAGATATGTAGCTTTATGGGGCTAGTGGGTTATTACAGGCATTTTGTGTAGGGATTTTCAAGAATAGGGAATCCTATCACCTCCCTTCAGAGGAAAGGGAAGAGGTTTTTGTGGTCAGAGAAGTGTGAGGCAGCGTTTCAAAATCTTAAGGAGAAGCTGACCAATGCACCAATACTTGCGATACTTGATCCGACTGGGGACTTTGTAGTTTGTACAGATGCATCCTTAGAGGGATTAGGTGTAGTGTTGATGCAGGAGGGTCGTGTAATTGCATACGAGTCAAAGAAGCTCAAGGATCATGAGCTGAAATACCCCACACATGATCTTGAGTTGGTGGTAGTTGTTCATGCATTGACGAGATGGAGGCATTTCCTTCTTGGCCATAGGTTTGAGTTGCATAGTGATCACAAAAGCCTTCAGTATATTTTCACGCAGCCCAACCTTAATGCTAGGAAGAGGCGTTGGATGGAGTTTCTTTGCGAATATGACTTCAAAGTGAAGTATATCTAGGGAAAGGATAATTTCGTAGCGGATGCACTTAGTAGGCAGAGACATGAGATATCTGAGTTGACTCTTGTTATAGATTTGCGGAGTCAGATTCTTTCTACCCTTCCAGTGGATAGTCAGTATCAGGAGGTTAGGAAAAAGATTGAGATAGGAAGACCCCTTGAGGGCAGGTATTGAAGATATTCTCTAGATTCAGATGAGATATTGAGGCACATGGGACACATATACGTTCCTTCATCAGGTGATCTTCGCACCTTGGTCATGACTGAAGCACATCGTGCACCTTATTTATCCCATCTAGGGGTGAAGAAGATGCATACAGATCTACGTCAGTTGTATTTCTGGCTAGGGATGAAGCACAATATTGTGGATTATGTGTCGCGATGTCTTGAGTGTCAACGGGTGAAGGCTGAACACCAACATCCAGTAGGGATTTTGCAACCGCATTTAGTACCAGAGTGGAAGTGGGATATAATCTCATTGGATTTCATTGTTGGTTTACCCAACTCTTCAAGACGACATGATGCGATTATGGTGACAGTTTATAGGTTGACGAAGGTAGCACACTTCTCACCTTTCGCTCTTCCTATATTGCATCATCTATAGCCAAAGTGTTCATGGAGGAAATAGTGTCAGATTATTTCTAACAGGGATCGAGTGTTCACCTCAGCTCTTTGGACTTCATTACAGCATGCGATGGGGACATAGTTGAACTTCAGTTCAACTTATCACCCAAAGATAGATGGATAGATCGAGAGGGTCAATCAGATCCTCAAGGATATGTTACGTATGTATGTGATGGACTAGTAGATGCGATGGGAAGATTATCTCTATTTGGTAGAGTTCGCTTATAATAACGGTTTCCAGAGTTCTATCGGCATGCCTCCATTCCAGGCATTGTATGGGCGACCATGTCGCAATCCCTTGAGTTGGGATTGACTGGAGGACAGAGTAACTTTGGGTCCTGAGATGTTGCAAGATATGGAGTAGCAGGTGGATAGGATTAGAGAGCACTTGGTGGAAGCGCAGGATAAGCAGAAGAAGTATGTGGATGCGCATAGAGTGGATCATCAGTTTTCTGTGGGTGATAGAGTCTTTTTGTGGGTGCGTCTGCGAAAGAGTCCGATCCGTTATGGGAAGGGCTCTAAGTTGGCACCTCGCTTTGTCGGACCCTTTGAGATCCTTGAGAAGATTGGTCCAGTTTCTTACCGTCTTGCTTTATAACCTAGTCTATCGTGTATTCATAATGTATTTAATGTTTCAGTTCTTTGAACGTACCATCCAGACATTTCTCATGTCCTTTATTGGAATGCATTACGGGTAGAGGACGGGCAGCTGGCTTTAGAGCCCATGGCCATAACGGAGCACAGAACGCTCACTCTTCAAGGGCGAGATATTTATCAGGTTAGGGTCCAGTGGGATCCTAGGGATGATACATCATCCACTTGGGAAGATGTAGCGAGAATGAGGGAGCTCTATCCCTATTTGTTCGTAGGCTTCCAGGAGTAAGCCTAATCCTAGGGGGAAGGGTGTAGCACCCCTCCATTTTTTTCTTTTTTGACTGGACAATGTTCTTCTTTGTTATGCTTTATTTATGTTAATACTTTGACTATGGTACTTGGTTACTATTTGATCGCTAACTGTAAAGTGATGTGAATATTATGTTTTGATGTGATGGTATTTTATTCTGATGTTATCATTATGGCATGCTTTGGATTAACTTAGCAGATATTTGAATTAATGATGCTTTATGCTTTTGATTATATTATTGATGTTAGATTTGTCAGTTAGTAATACTGTATTGGTGAAGGGGACGTGATTGCACCACTTGCTTGCGAGCACCCTGTGATTCCGTGATTTCCTCTTCACGGTGTGTTTTATTATGTTATATATATGCATGTTCGATATACTCTTTGTTTGCAGGTTGACAGGTACAAGACATCGACTCCACCTAGTTTCACAGGTTTGAGCATGTCTATTGGCCAACAGTATTCGATTGGGAGATAGTAGCTAGGTTTTTCGCGCCAAGTCATCACCCTGGTCATAGTGTGTTGTCGGGTTGTAGAAGAGTTTAGTTGTTATAATGTTGTTCATTTCACCTTGGTTATTATTTAATTTCAAGTTATAAAGGTAAATAAATGGCTTATGTAGTTAAGTTTTTGATTAAATAAATCTGGTTATAATGTTAGAAATGTTATTTAATTTATTAATTAATTTAATTTAATTAATAAAATAATCTAATCTTGGATTAGATTTATTTTATTGATTAATTAAATTAATTGTGTTGAATTGAATTAAGTTATTCATTTTGGAATTAATAGATATTTTGATTGAAATTGGAAAAATGAAAATATGTTTTAATTTGCATTTTTTTTTAAAATTAGAATGTAAAAGAAATTTAAGATATTTCCTATTCTATTTTTGAAAATTTATGAGGGTGGTTGGATAGATATTTCATTTTTTTTCTATTATTGGGATTTTGATGGAGTTTTTTTTAGAGAAAATGAAAATTGAAAAATAAGGGAGGAAAAGAATTTTTGGTTTAGTCTTGGATTTGGAGAAGCAAGTTGGATTTCTTGGAGGAGCTGGAATCAGAAGAAGAATTCAAAGCACTATTGACAACCTTTCAAGCTTTTGGAAAACCAGGTTTTCTTTCTATTAATTTAGTTTTCATTTTGAAAGGTTTCACAATTTTTATTATGTTGTTGAAAATATTTAAACTCTGTTTGCAAGAAAAACCCATGTTCAAATATTGTTTCAAAACTTTGAAACCTCAATTTAGAAATGAACTTCAAAAAAAAAAAAAATTGCATTATGGCTGTAAATAACTTTTTTTTAGAATTTATTTGCT
>VDFB02147233.1:0-20434 GCA_007258455.2 Sequoia sempervirens | reverse complement strand
CACTTAGATCAGCAGGGGTTTCCTCTGGGTATTCTATCACCTTATCCTTGTTTGCATTAACACTTCTCTCTTTTGGCACATCAGTGTGCCCTTGATCTTGAGATAAATATTTCCTAGACACCTGAAGCAATGATGGATTATTGCTAGCATTAGGATCTGGAGGTGTGTTGAAATTGTTCGGTGGGATGGAAGTAGTGAAGGGGCCTCCAACTTGTGGACGTGTGTGTGGCAATTCCCTCAAGTCATACTTCTTGACAAGTTTTTAGAAGGTCTTTACTTCTTCAACATAAGCCTCTTCTTCATCTCTCGGGCCATTGTCATTCACTGGATTCTCATCAAATAACTATATAATTTCATCCCCATTGTATACCTGGTCTGCCTCTTCCTCCAATTGGTCAAATTCTTCTTCAAGTACATTCTCCTTACTTTGTGGAAAAAGAGAATGATTCAGTACCAACATTGATGAATCATAGGGAACAGATGGCACCATTTCCTGACTACCTACATTATTCTCCACTTCATACTAAAAAAGTAAGGTTGTTGTTTAGAACTCTTGACAATCTAACTCAGAATGTTGACTCTTTTTATGGAGCCTACACCATCCTAATAAAGCAACCTCAGCTAGATATACACCATTAGGATGCTTCTCTTGATTAACTAGTTGATCCAATGGGGTAAGGAATCCTCCATTGTTAGGCCCTATGTTCCAAGTCCTACTCTGTCCTGGTGGCTACCTCCTATGAACCCTTGTCTACCACCTTGCCCTCTATCAAAGTTCTGTCTTCTGTCATTATTGTATCCTCTTTCATTGTTGTATCCTCTTTCGTTGTTATATCCTCTTTCGTTACATTGCCCTCTATCAAAGTGTTTTCCTTGTGGATTTTTTCTATTCTGATTGGATTACATATTTCTCTGAGTAGCTTGCAACTGACTGTTTTGGTTCCTCAAGTAAGTCACCTCCATATTCAGCTTCTTTACTTGTTCAGACAATTTATCCAGTCTCTCCTTGTCAAGATTACTATATGGAAGTTGGTTCTCGTTATTCTGAGGGTATTCTATTACGGCATTGGCATTCAGGGATTGGTTCAAAACTTCAAAGTTCTGCAGATATGGGGGATAGCTAGCCTGAGGATATGGATGCATAGGTTGATTCACACTTTGCTGAGGGTAGCTAATTGTGGGTGCAACTTGTCTCATAGGAGGTCTTGGGTGAGCGACCAGAGGCAACTGAGGTATTGGATTCATGATTGGAGTATGGTTAGAAAGAGCCTGGTTGAGAGCTGGAACTTGTCTAGGGTGAGCAACGGGTCCTAATGAGGGTAAAGTCCCAGACATATGTTTACTTAAATCAGTGCTCACTTTCATAGCCTCTGCATATGCATCAAGTAGATTGTTAGGAGGGTTATTCCTCCACTTCATAAAGGTAGCTGTCAGACTGTCAAGTCCCTCATAATAGACTTCTAAAGCAGTAGGCTCATCAATAGCATAAGGGGCCTGTAGTCTGGTATAAGCACGGTGAAATATATTGTTAAAGGATGCTATAGGTTCATTTACCTCTCTCTTAACATTCGTGAACTAGAGATAGAGCTCATTGGGGCTAATGGGAATCTAAAACTTCTACAATAAGGCAGTCTCTAACTCAGTCCAATGTTGGATAGACCCTACAGGAAAATGATTGTACCAATAGAATGCATCCTCTCCTAATGACTAAGGAAAAAGTCTACATGCTACATCCTCATGGTTTATCCTTCTATCCTTAAGACTAGTTTGAAAAATCCTGATGTGTTCCTCAATAGTTCTATTGGGATCATTGACATGGAACTTTGAACAAAAGTGTTTAGGGTTCTTTGGCATTACATTATAATTGGAAAAACTCAATGGAGATGGGTTGTTTGCTAGGAAAGCCATTGGTGGGGGTGGGGGTGGTAAAAACTAATTTATGATTGGCTGAGGTTGTGGAATGGGAATGTCCTCAAACATAGACTCAGATGAACCTGATGAAGATGGAGATGATGGAGATGATGAAGGTGGATGATAAGATGATGATTCTCCCCTTCTATTGGTCCTTCTTGACCTAGTAGGGACTGATAATTCTTGAAATTCATCCTCTCCTGGAGTAGATCTTGTCCTTCTTCTGAATCTTTTAGGAGAGATGGCATCAGAAATTGATCCAACTTGCTTATTCGAGCCCTCCTTCTAGCGCCAATATGTTGATGATGTTTTCTACACAGCAACAACTCAAACATAATATAATATCATATATCTCTTGAAAGGTAAATCTCTGTCAGCATGCCTCAAGAGATAACCCCAAGGTCTCTAATGTTAAGTCTTGAAAATGCATAAACAACTCAGTGATAAATCTGAAAATGCTGGTAATCACAATAGGACCTTACTACAAGAAAAATACTAAATCTCAATCTATCAAATCTAGCAATGTAATGATATTTCAATCCCAAATCTAACCCAATGATAAAAGAAATAACAAAATACAAGGGTTTCAAAGAGATTTTGAAGACTAATACTATTCCTAAGAGTAACAATGCAAATGACAAAACATTCGAAATAGACCAATCCCTCTTAAATTGATTTCTACTTGACCTAGATGAATCTGTAATCTTATAGAAACAGTGCAATCTTATAAGATGTTAGGATTTTTAGATCATGAAAATTCATTCAAAACAACCCTATTGCAATTGAAATGAATAAACCTTCACAATTGAACTAAGCACAACAAATATAAAGTTCAGGCTATCTTTGCAAAGTAACTAAAAATCAATTGGTTGTGAAAAGTATGGACTAGGGATTGCTACAACACTTCAAATATCAAACCATAAACATCATTGAATCAAATATAACTCTAAATATTAATTTTCCTCAAATCATTTCTAAAGATAGAATAACAAGAATCATGCAAGATAAGAAGAAACACAAGTATGGCAGCAAATCACAATGTCATTACTTGCATCAAATTATCCACTGTAGCAACAATTCCAGCTTCTGTTACAATATTTTCTTGAGAACAACTGCTTGCTAACTCTTGGTCTACTTAAGTCGATCCAACTATCTCTCTATTCGCTTATATCTAATCTCTAGCCCTTACAAATGAGGAAAAATGCCATACTTATAGAGAATCCTAAAAAAATGTCAGCCTAGCCAGTTTTTACAATAATATTTGGCCACAAAACAAGTCGTCCAAGAGAAATTCAAAAATAAGATAAATATGCATTAAATGCATGAACTTCATCCAGGTCAGCCTGGGATCTCCAATACAACTCAGATGAATGCATGCCAAAATAATAGGGAAGCACAAATCTCGATGTAGCCCATCATTAACTACCTTCCCCTTTGTCTTTATTCTGATCCAACATTTTATGCACCTTCAAAAGCACCCTATCCAAGTCAGCCACAGGAGGGAAAGGAAAAACCTTAAGTCGACTCTCAATTGATGTAATATCTTCCCTTGACTATTTAACAGACTTATCCCAATCAACCTTATATGTTAGGTATTTATTAATGATAGCAATGTAGGTGGCTGCATCATCTAACTGGTGTTTAGTGACAGAATCATCACTGACTAGGGCATAAACATCCTGCCACCACTTTCTCAACTATTCTAGACTCAAATATTTAATGGAAATATTCCTTCTCGCTGCCATAATCTCAAAGAAAGCAATGCAACCATTATAGAAACTAGCTAGGGTATCATCAATTTTCCTCCTTTACTTGTAAATATTCTTCAAAACCTTTTGCCTAATCTGCAACACTTCAAACCACTCCCAAGGTTCAATAGTTGTCAAGGAAGGGAGAATTTTATCATTCACTAACCTATCCTTAGTATATTCCATGATGGTTTTGGTTTTTTTGCAGTAGGAGATCTATATCTTCTTTGTCCTGAGCTAACACCTCCTTCAATCAATCAATTTCCCTCATAGCATCTTTCCTAGATTATAGAATGTCCTTAATAGCTTCATTTCCTTTTGTTCACACCCCTTGTAGCCAATTTTCAGTAGCAAGTGTGGAGGCCTTCATTATTTCAAGCATAGTGATAGTTTCCTGGGGTAAGGGATTTGCAGTAGAAGTCGAGGAATTAATAGATTGCAAGGGCTTCATCAAATCCTCCAAGAATTTCATGATCTTTTCATTCTCCTTATTTAGCTCCTATTTACTTTGAACCTCCTTCCTCAATCTCCCCAAGATAACTGTACTAGAACCCTAATAATCTTCAATATCCTGCTCAATAGAAGGGGGCCCTAAATTGAAAGTCTAGACATTATAATCTTTTTCAGTTACCTCATCTTTATTCTTATCTAGTGCAGGAGTTGCAATGTGGACACATCTATTGCTTTCCTCATCCCTTTCGATCCTGGAAATAACCTTGGCCCTCTTCTTACCTTTATCCTATCCAATCTTGGCCAGTAACTCATCCCAGTTAGGTGGAGTATCCTCCACAACAACCTGCTTTCTCTTTATTTCCTTGTCCAACCAATCTGGGATAGTCAACTCTAACTAGACTTCACTCTGTTTCACTTCCTCTTACTAGCCCTTAGGTGCTTCTTCACTCAAACCCTGCTTCTCAAGAGTTTCACCTGTCTTTCTCTCCTTCTCTTCAGCATGTTTCTTCTTGTGCTCAGGTGATGGAATCTTTTTAGCTTCTTCTCTTTGGGGAGATTTAACCTCTTCAGTTCCAATAGGTGACTCTACATATGCAACCAAGGGAGACTTCATTACCTTTTCAACTTCTGCTTCTATATTATAAAGCTCACCCTCATGAAACTCCTCTCCTTTAGTCTTTGGATGATCTTCAGCTTTCTTACTCACCTGGTTCATTTTTAACTTCATGGGAAGAAGCAACATCATCATGTTGCTCTTTATGAGAAGTGACTGGAGGAGGATCTGCTTTGGGCACACTATCTTTAGGAGTCCTTGACCTCCTTATATATACTTGTGTCTTTTCTCCTCAACTTTCTACATCTACCATAGGTGGAGCAATTTCTTCTCTATCCTTGGAACCCACCTTCTATGATAATCTTACAAATCTTCTCCTTTTAGGCATAGGAACATCCACCTCAGGAATCTTCTTTTCAGTTTCTTCCTTACTGAACCTTTTAGTCCTTGACCTTTTCTTAGCAATTGGCTTCCTCTGCTTTTCTGTTTCTTGAGATTCCTCCCCTTGGACACCTTTAATCTTGATTTTAAATGAGGAATCCACCTTACCTTTTCCCTTAGGATCATTCTTAGTTGATTCCTCAGAAGTGGAGTGAGGATCTAAATCTCCCATCAACTCATAGGTGCACTGTACACCTTCATTTTCTGACTCCCACAATTTATGCCTTAGCCACATTCTGGTAAACTTAGTGACTAGACTCATTATCTGTCCTAGCTCTGTCTTCTCTTCTTCTAACCAATCCACATCACAAAGTGGCCTATTCTTCACTACCTCGTAAGCATGAGCTTTAATCTGGTCCCCATCATCTTCCAGTTGATCAGGAATTTCCTTCACATTATATAGTCAGACTGATTCAACTGCAAGCCAAGAAAAATTCTTCTTTCTTACCAAAAATTCATCACTATAATTGGCCCAGTAGTCTTCCAAATCAACCTTATGGCTATACTCTCTACTGGCCCTCTTTTGGGATTCACCTATTATATCAAATCTAGACCTCTTGGAATCGAAAGATAAGCCAAGAGTACTCATCTCCTCTTCTAAAGCCTGGGTAGATGTAATAGAAGGGAATGCCTTCCACATGCCTATCCTCAAAGGGAAGTCTCCACCAAAACCAGTCTTATGTTTGTCTCTTTTGACAATGGCATCAAAGTCACAAATCTGTCGAGTGACCTCTAGAAGTATGATATGATTAGTGGGATACCTTGGAAGTCTATATGGAGCCCTTTGATAGCCATCAACCCAGATGTATGAGAAGGTTGGGAACTGAATAAACCAAGCACCATATTTCTTGATTAGCTCCTTAATTTGGTCTGAAATCCTCACATGCTCTGCTCCCTGAAGTAATCTAGTAATATGTATGGCGAATGCATCATTCACCCTCCTATATCTTGAGCTTCCTAAATGTAGTTGAGGGTACACCTCATAAATAATATCCTGCCCAAAAACACCCCTAGTACTTAATCCCTTGTATGGATGGAATCTTCCAAGTGCATAGATTAAGTATGAGGTCATTGTGAAGGTCTTTGTTTGTAGCACATTGGACAGTTTCTCATGAATTACTCTACTTATGATACATGACCAATGATAGTCAGTATTTTCTTGTTCCATACTCACAATAACATGGCACATCCAAACATACTAGCATTCTTCAATCTAACCACCCTACTGAGAAGAGTGATGGCATCATAATACTCCTTAAATTTTTCCTTGAATAACTACTTAGGTAGTTTGGAATAATGAGACTTAGGATTCTCTAGCCAAGAATTGATGAGCTTCTTAGACTTAACAGTCTATTCTTCATAGTACTCCTTGGCTACTTCCATGTTTAAAGCCACCACATGAGATCTATCTGGCATATCAAAAGTCTAAGCTATGGAGACATGATTGAAATTCACCACAACCCTCCCCTGAGGACAAATTATTCTCTGTGTATTACTGTCAGAGTGCCTAGCACACTCAAGGACCAACTCATAACACTGCACTATGAAAGGGAAACCAGCCACATGTGCCAATCCTCATTCTAACATTCTCTTAGCCACTAGAGGAAGATCTTGCTCTACCATTCTACAATTTAACTCCTCATAATCCCATAGTCCAACATTCGTGTCTGTCACCTTTGACCAGATGGAGGTGATTTTAATCTTTGGGATTTTTCTCTTGTTGTCCATCTTAATTCTTTCTACTTCAGACATTGAAGATCCTTCCATGTCACTCTTAGCCTTCGCAACTATTACTTTGCTAGATTCAACCTGCACTTAACAAAGGAAACATAATAAAGATCACACCAACAAAGGTTAATTAATCAAAATTATCATTAAATCAAATTAAACCTCATATAGAGTGATCATGTTAAACTTTGGGTTTTAGGACCATCCACGAGATCCAAGCCAGGGAGAAATTTTGGAGAATTCTAGGCCAGACGGATTCTAGCGGAATGAATAAGAAAACACCAATTAGTGATTCAATCTGGTCATTATTAATCAATAAACAACATGTGAGATCTCTAAATAGCATAAAATAACCATAAAATGCATTGTCATTCATTAAAAAATCATGCTATTCGATATTCCATCATGTTTCATCAAAATCCAGAAAAATTTGTGAGAGATGAATTTCTGCAAAGGGGAAGACACCTGGCGATATTAAAAAAAAATAGGGAATCAAGGATTTTGGGAAATTCTGGAGCCGACAGAAATCTACAGATAAGGTAAAACTCCAAAAGTATGCAAACTCCAGGAAATCGAGGGAGATTGGGAAAATCTGTCAAAGCTGGAAAATCCACCAGAGCTAGAAAATCCCAAACTGAGGACGAAACCCGAACTCTGACACTAAATGGCGATTTCACCCAAATTAATGTTTCGATCATAAAATTGGAGAATCTAGGCCTGAGACAAGTTTGGTATGGGCCTTCCATAGATTTTCTTAGAATTCTAAGCCAATTGGGAAGTAGACTAAAGTTAAATGGTGATGCCCTAAGTCAAACCCTACAAATCCACCATTAACACATAGGCAAGCTCAAGATTCAATCATTTGAACTACTAATTCTTTATTAGGGGGAAATCATGGCTCTCAAGCAAGTTTTCTCACAATGCAAAGAAACAAACAATCACATAAACTACTTGGGAAGCCAAAAATTAAACCATATCATGCAACCCTAGCATCAAAATTTCAAACATGTAGAGATTTGAACTATGAATAAACCTGAAATGCCAAAGCAATGTAAACTTTCATCCATCAAAAGCAAGGAAATAAAATACATACCAGTGTGAAGCAAAAATTGATCTAAAAAATAGAAAATATGAATCTAATGGTGTCCACAAAGAGTAGCAGCAGAAATGCACTGGAAATCGCCACTTAAATCGAACAATTCAAACTCAACACTTCAAATCCAATCAAATACTTCCACGAATGCACTCCTCAACTCAATCAATGACAAATAATAAAGCATAATGGCATAAAAATTCCTTAGATATCGGTTAAATACATCGTTCAAAGCTCGTATGGAGAACATTAATGCTGCTGACAAGACAGCCAAGAAAATCTGGGAACCCGATGACAGGATGAAATTTAGAAAAATCTGGCCCACACAGAATTCCACAAAGAATGAAAATCTCCAATCTAGACTGCTCAGCCAGAGTCCAAGTAGGATCCAGGAAAATCCGGTAGGGGTGGAAAGTCTCGAACCAAGGTGAAAACCCGAAATTCACCTAAAACTGAAGATATTTAATGTGCACCTTAGGGAAATCACTTAGGAAATCAAAATGAACATTTAAACACATGCCAAAGTAGGATAAAACCTCAAAATGAAAGGGTTAGGATGCCAAAAACCAAATCGAAAAGGGTCCCTACATTCAATGGGGCGTGTGCGAAAACTGCACAATAGTATGGTATAAAAAAGTGACTTTTAAATAGTGGTTTTTAGAAACTCCTATTGAAACTCAATTTGTACATTCTGGGTATTGAAATAAATTATATATTTGGAAACTAGACTCTAATTAATACATTTTATGGGTAATGACTTTTTTGAAGATTACATCTCTAAGTGCTTCAAATTTTAAGGTCAGATGTGTCAAATTCTGAAAATTAGGGAAAACATTTCCACTTTTTGGCCAAAAAGTGGACTCAGCTTCTTGCTAGGACCCATAAAATATTAATAATTTGAATATTCAAGGCTTAATGTGAATGCATAAGTAACATTAAGACATTAAATCTAAGCAAAATAGGACATGCATCATAGGAAAAAGACTTAAATGACCATGACAATGTTCAAAGATCCATTTTTCTATGGTACATTTATTCCCCACTTTAGTGAGAGGATGAACTCGCTTCAAACTCACACTAAAGTAGCCATGCATATCGAGAGGGGTACTTATGCTCACAAGATGAGATAACAACAATCAAGAGGGATGATCAAGCCCCCAGGATGAAGATCCCATGGAAAACTAAGCATACGAACAAAGGAACATACATATGAAAGAGAAAAAGAAGAGGAAGAGAAAGAGGAAAAGTCAGATCAAGCTTCAATCATTTATCCAACTAGTTGTGGATCAGATCTAGGATGTTTGTTTGAAAAAGAAAATTCATACTCACTCTGGGGTGATGGAACTCATGGTTTTCCACTGGGTGAGAGGGCCCAAAAGGTGAGAAACATATGCTTGGCTGGTATGTGTATGCAACCTAAAATGGTCACCTAGACTTTGGGCCCCATTTATTTAATTTTTTCAACATTAACTTTCTAAATCAATGATTGTTGCATTTTCAAATCAAATTTCTTAATCAATTCATAACTATTTCAAATGTTTCAATTTTCCCTAAGGTTTGAATGCTTCATTAATTTTATTTAATCAAAAGAAATAAATCCCTTTTAATAAATAAAATAATGTTATTTAATTGAAGTTGACATTACTTAAATAAAATGATGCCATTTAATTAAATCTATTTTAATTAAATTATTTTATTTTATTTTATTAATATTCATTTCTAAATTACATAATCTTAATTTTATTTTATTAAAAGAGATATTATCATCTTAAATAAACAGCAAAATGAAATATCCTCTCAAGAATACACTGCGGATGAAAAAAGGAAACAAATCAAATAAAAGGGAAACAACCAAAAAATTCCAATCAAGATTTGTTTCTATTTTTCTATTTATCCTGCATTACTGCTTCTGAATTTGCCTTCAATTCCACTTGCCTATAAAATGAGCCCTCTATCTCATTTCAAAGATCACGACTTTACATCAAACCTTATACAAGAAAATTTTTCTTGAATTTTATCATTTGGAGATTACTACTACTAGTTTGATTTTATAAGCATCTTAGTTTTGTTATAGCTAATATTATATTTTAGCTTAATCTTCATAGTAGATTAATTTGCAAAGTAATTCATTTATGGCATTGCATGTAGATCAATTTTCATTTCAATAAATTAGTTTTGTTTATTGCATTTTATAGTCATTTAGATTAGTTTTCATTGTTGCATTGCAAGAACAAGATTCATGGAGATTGGCATTCTTGCTTCTCCTCTTTGAATCTCTCATTCCGAGACTGTATTTGCAGGGGTAACTGGGTCAATATGAGGGCCACAATATCAATCCCTGCTCTTCTCGGATAGAGAGCTGTGAATTGATTTGCAAGGACTCATTATTGAGTATCCTTGCATGCAAGGATTCACAGAAGTATAACATATTTTCAGTTATACATTTTGGCGCCCACCGTGATTTTTCATCATTTTTTAAGAAATTTCAACTTTGATCTCTCAAACAGTGCATGCTAGTGCAAAACAGACTCCATAGATGTGCTCAGAAGGCCCAAAAACCCCTATTTTCATATAAAATATGATAGGGTTTGCTGAAAATTAATTTTTTAGTGTTTTGAAATTTTTTAAAACAATTGCCAGAAAAAATCCGTACGGATCCGTACGGACACATCGATTTCTGTACCATTTTGATTTCTGTGCTACCTCGATTTTCGTGCATGAAGGTTCAGCTAAATATTTTATTAATTTTTTTCATCTTTAAATTAATAAAAATTTTGGTTTAAAGCCTAAATGAGCATATTTAGTAAAATGGTCATATCTTGAGCATATGGTCTCCGTTTTTCGAAAACAAGATATCGTCGGAAAGCTGCTTCTGATGCTATTCTAGTGGTACTAGTATTTTTTTTCTGATTTTGCCATTTTAATACCTTTTCACTCGTCAAAGCAGTTGTTGTTTTCTTAATTCTGGCTTAACTTTTGCATCCCCGCCTCGCTTTTCGAAAACAAATAGGCGTTGCAAAGCTGGTTCTGCCCTCTTCTCAGATATCAGACCTATTTTTTGCAAAATTTTTACCAGGTATCTGATTTATTTTTCAGAACTCAGCCTTTATCTTTTGAGTTATTTTCTTGGGAAACGTGCAATCAGGAGTTTTTTTTAGATCCAAGAGGAATTTTTTTTTTTAATTTAGATTATATTTTTAATTTTATTAATTTAGATTAGTTTTGTTTTAAATTTTTAGTTTAGTATTAGATTAATTTAGTTTAATTTTAGTTTTGTTAACTAATTCTTTTTAGATTAAATTTTGACTAGATTAAATTAGATTTTTAATTAATCTCTTTTTTTTTTGGATAGATTCCAACTTTTGTTCTTTTGGTTCTTCTGAATTTTTTTTTTCACAGCATAATAGTTTCTGCAGGACGCCAGTCAAAGAACTTGAAACACACTAACGATTTGATTGCAGGACGCGTGACAAAGACTTGAAAACAAACACTTACGCTTGTCAAAGATCTTATCTAAAAAAAAACATTGTGTTTGTTTTCCTGCTTTTCAATTCACATAGTCTAATTAGGGCTTTGTTAAAATTCTTAGGAGTTTCGATAGTGAGTAGGGAATTTGGCTCTTTGTTACATGGAGGTGATGACCATGGACAAATCTAGGCTCCTAATGATCTTACTAATATGACGAACTCTTAGGGAGCGGAGCAAGGTAGTGAATCTTTAGCACTTTCACTCGTCAGAGGATTATGCTCTTCTCTCATTGAGAGAATCAGAAACCCAAAAGCATGTGGATTTGGTGAAGTGAAACTAGCTCGGTGATTAAGGTTGTTTAGCGTGTTTGGGTAAAGAGACGGGCTAGAGAAGTATGCTCTTCTCCTTTTGGGAGAATCAGAAAATCAGAAACCTGAATCTGAGCCATATCCAGTGTCACCTTTAGAGGGCCTGCCGGAAGTTGAACCTTCGGGAACAACCCAAGTGAGTACACACCTATCACCGGTGATTCCACCTCACTATAATAAAGAACGTCTTGTTGAGTCTAAAGACTCCAAGACCATAGTAACTTCTTTTCCATGACTTGGACGATCATCATGGAAAAGCTCTGTTTATTGCACTGAGCGGCGCTGCTCTGAGCCCTGCTTGCGGGGGTGTGTGATTTTTAGGTGTTGGTGTGGCTGCGAGGCCCGAGCTCTGTATCAGAGGCACCGAAGGTTATTGTGAATAGAAGCCAAGTAAAAACCTCTTAGTTAGTTGCCTACCCATTTCACCTCTGAAAGGAGTCATAATCTTTGCACAAGGAGGGGGAAGAATCTCTCTGTATGTTGATCATACACAGATTCCCATCATAGGCATACACCTAGACGTTTGGAGGCGGTTGCGACACTGGCCCCTGCTACAAGGGTAACCTTTGAACGTACACTGTTGAGTCCTTGGAAACACCAAAAACACGGGCGCCCTCTAGGGGGTGACACGGCTGTGTGAGGTGCACGTATGCACATAAGCAATGGGGCAAAGGTTTTGGCTTCTCATCATTTTCTTTGGTAGGGATAGCTATGTGTTTGTTTTTGAGTCTTAAACATTGTCTAAACATCTTCAAACAAGACTCCCCCGATACTATCAAGTTGCTTTGTCCTTGATAGATCTGTTATCGACTACTTTTTGTATCACAACTTGTCTGATTGAAACCTATGTGCTTGATCAAAATCTGTTGATATACTTGCTTGATCTTTGAAAACAAACAACAAACTGAAATACTGAGTTCTTCGATTAGGTGACTTGTCCTATTTTTAGAGATTTTTTCTGTATTTAGGGTTTATGTGTCCTTGACCTTTTGAATTAGTGATCCTTAATCTCATAAGTGATTTTTCTTGAGATTGGAAAATTAGGAATTGTTCCTATCAAATAGATAAATTTTTAGACTCTTTGATAACACACTTGGAGAGTGCTAGTAGTCTCCTTGTCCACCCATTTTCATACAATTCAAACTCAGTACACTTTGTGTAAGTCATCCTCCTGATCCATATGTGCTAGGGTGTTCACCCAAGAATTGAGCACCTCTGTGGAAGTGTTGGTTTGCACCTATTGGCAACAGTTCTATTTCACCATCTCTCTCGGACAAGAGAAAACTTTTACTATCCTAGTCTGGTATTGACGTTTCTTAGAATTATCTGTTTACCTGAACTCTCCCTTTCATGTCAGTCACAACAAGATATCAAGTGAGCCAAGGAAAGCGACCTCAGATAGTCTTTAACCAACTACCCCCAGTTCAGACTTGTCAAAAGAGAAAGGAAAAGGAACCAATATTTGACCAGTCACCTAGGAGTCAGTCTGAAACCTATTTTGAGCCAAAGAGCCATTTTAGTGACTTGAGTACCCCCTCAGCACCTTCCCACTCAGGTATGGATATGAGTTATACTGTCACTCGGCGGGAGAGGGAAGCCATGGATCCCAATATTGATGATATCTATAAACAACATAGAAACAACATGATATTTGGAAATTCTTCTCATGATGATCAACATGGTTCACCCCTCATTAATGCAAGATATTTGGATGCTCATCAACGGGATGAAAGGTATAAGAGACGAGCTCACCAAGAACAATGGTCACAACACAAAGACCAAGACAATGAACCTCATGATGCTCATGTCAATACAATGTATACCAATGACTTGTTCAAACAGTCTAGACCAAGCTCACCACTTCAACATACCTCAAGGTTCACAAGTGATAGGCTCAAAAGAATTGAACGCGAAAAGAAATCCTTTCTAGATGAACAAGCTGCAAAGCAAGAAAAGTTTAGACAACTTGAGGAAGAGAGCCAAGCTTTATTGGAAGTACAAAGGAAACTCGCTCAAGAGGAGCAAGATAGGCAGTTAGCCCACCAATTAAACAAATAATACAATACAAGGGGTACTAACAGTGGACATAATTCTCCTCCCTCCACCCCTTCTAGAACACCAAGAAGTAGAAGGCGGTCAAGGACCCCTTCTAGATCTCCTAGTCCTAGAGGAAGAAGGGCCTCTTAGTATGCTCACTATAGGAGGCAAACTCCTCCCAGAAATTCAAGACCACACTCCCAACATGTACATCCTAGTTCCCAACATGGAGGTGGTAGCTCACATTATGACTTTGATACTCAAGACTTCATGCGAATACAACAAGAGCCTATCTTCCAATAGTATGTGGAGAGGTATTTGGAACAAAACAAAGATACGTTCTTGGAAAGTCTAATCAACAAGGGTGCTAGAGTCCCTTATAATTTTGATGTGGACAACAAAATACAAAAGAAAAATCCCTCTCAAGAGGAAGAAATCCGCCAATTGAAGCAAATGATGGAGAAAATGATGCAACCTAAGAGCTCATTCTCACTAGACTCAATTTGTCCTAATCCATTCGACAAGAGTGTGAGTATGAAAGATTTTCCAAAGATGATGGAATTCCCACAATACGATAAATATGATGGCAGTGGTGATCCACACGACCATGTGCGTCAGTTCTATACTATGAGCTTTGAATTCCATCAGGATGACTCCTATTTGATGAGGTTGTTCCCTAGGAGTCTTAAAGGACAAGCAATGGAATGGTTTACCAATATCACTCCTCCTGTCAAGACTTTTAGAGAACTTGTTCATAGATTCGTTCAACACTTCGCATATAATCTGTCAAGATCTGTTACTATGTTGGACCTATGCAACTTGAAACAAAATCAGGGGGAACCCTTTGTTACCTTCTTGCAAAGGTGGAGGAGACAATGCTCTCGGTATCCTAGGACGATCCATGAGGATGAAAATATTGACATACTTGTTAGTAATTTCATGCCTGAAATGAGATATGAGATCAAAAAGATAGTCTTCACTTCCTTTGATACCATGATTGAAACTGTAGGCCGCATTGAGGATGTTCTAAAAGAACAAGGCATTTTGACCAGACATAATAATAATACCAACAATGGTCAACACAACAATAAGGATAAAGGGAAGAACAACAATTGGAATAAAAACAAACAAGTTGTCAATGATGGAGTTGTGGATTCTTCCTAATCAAGAGATCAAAGTGTTCTTAATTTGACTAAGGTTGTGCAAGCAATGAAGCTTAATGCACCTCCACAACAAGAAAGTAAATCAAGATATCAGGAGAGACCCAAAAACCAGAAGCGGAAATTTACCAAATTGGGTGACTCATATGAGGATATTCTCAAAACTCTCATTGCTAGCAACTTGGCACATCCTCAGGATCCTGCAAAATTTCACATTCCAGATCCTAAGCCACATTGGTGGGATGACAAGGAATTCTATAAATTTCATAATGGCTCTGGCCATACTGTTGAAAACTGTTGGTGATTAAAACATATCATCCAAGATTTTATAGAAAGTGGAAAGCTTCAAGTTGATGGCCTAAATACCAATGCTGATCATAAGGCTTTTAAGGAACCTTTGCCTAATTACGACAAGGGGGAAACCTCTAAATCACATAATGGCAAAGCTACAATCATCTACACCTATACAACGGCAGAAAATGTGATAAACATGCTTGAAGTTGTGGAGCCAAGTGTTAATATGATAAGGAGTAAGGACCCGCATGGTTATGACTCTCCCCCTGTTTTTGACAACCAACCTGTTGTGGTGCTGAGAGGTCCTCATTCTAGGTTATCTTCCCAAGCCCTTAATGTTGTTACTAGGAGTCAAGCCCCTATTATTCTCAGAGGGCCTAGTTCAGGTCCATCCAACAAATCCAAGCAAGTGGCATCCAAGAATGTCACTATAAAGTCCGCCACTGCTCTCAAACCAAACTACAATCTTGTAGATCAGTTATAGAAAACTCCAAAATAGATCTCAATCTTAGAGCTTCTAGAGTTGTCCCCTAGACATAAGCAGATCCTTGAGGATGCTTTGCGCACAACAAATGTCCCCAACAACATTGATATAGACCAATTCCAAGGCATGGTGAATCACATTACTAGCCCACATTACCTCTCTTTCTCTGAAGATGATGAAAAATCCCTAAGCCATCCACACAATCTTGCCCTTCACATTGAAGTCATGATTCATAAAACCCATGTCAGGCGCATGTTGATTGATGGGGGTGCTGGGTTAAATATCTGTACTTTGAATTTGTTAAAAACTTTGGGCTATTCAGAGCAAGTGATCGACACTAGAAAGAAGATCACCATAAAGGCCTATGATGAGGCAGAACGAAGTTCTAAGGGGTTGGCTGTCCTTCCTATCAGGATTGGCCTAGTTGAAAAAGATATCTTGTTTCAAATTGTTGATACTGGACCCCTTGCATACAACATTTTACTGGGTAGACCATGGATTCATGATATGCAGGTAGTGTCGTCTACCTACCACCAGTGTGTTAAGTTCCCCTACAATGGAACATAAATTTGCATACCAGGGGATAACACCTTATCAATTAACTCAATCTCAGCTAATGTTCATGTCCCTCTTAGCCGAGCAGCAGAGGATTATGAAACAACTTTAGTAGACTGTCAAAACAAATTTAAGTCAGTAGACCTTGGCATGGGGGGGTATCAACTTGACTCTTTTGCAAAGATGCAGGTTTCCCCTAGGACATATGGAAAGCCTTCACAGGAGATGAAACCATCATCTTCAGCAATGACACTATTTGACAAGTTTGTTGAATCCTTAGTACCAATACAAGATGAAAAAGAGGAAGTAGTTGTTCGAGATTGGATATACAAAGAGGATAAATACCAGCACAATGAAAATTTCTTCCCCTCTCCTAAGTCCTATGGGAGAGGATATACTTTTGTCAAGAAGATGGGTTATCCAGGATATGGCCCTCTTAGTCACAGGTTAGATGCTAGAGCCGAACCACTCAATCATGATCTTTTTGCACGTAAGTCTAAGAAACCGGTTGGCCTAGGCTTTATGAACAACAATAAATGCACTATCCCCATTTCTGATAGGCGGGATAGTAAAGATGACATAGAATATGTACCAGATTTGACCAATCAACAAGACATAATAGATGATTGGGTACCTTCAACAAATCTCCTTTGGGAAGATTTAAGAGATTTAATAATTGATAGTCCTCCTATCTCATTTGCAATAGATAGTGACTATATGAATGCAAGATTGACTATGGATAGTGTCTCCATCCTAGCTGCAACGGATGGTGATAATTCAGATAATTTTGTGATTGAGCAAATTGCTAGAGGAGAGGAGCCTCTTCCAAATCTTGAGGCTTCTACATCACGAGGCTCCAACAATAATTCAAAAATAGACTCTCATGAGTTTGAATGGGATTCACTCTCAGATGCAACAGTTGACTTGGATATGAATGTTATCCACGCTTATAGTTCTCAACCTGATGTAACTGACGAGTCATGTGTTAGATTAGAAGATTGGAACCCACATGTCACATTAGTAGACGATTCTTCGCTTGCTAGGATAAATTCTGATTTAGACACTTTAGAGGGAAACTTGACAGATTCCAATTCTACAGTCACCAGAGATGACACCACCTATATCCTTAATCTTGAACCGGTCATCAACCTACCCTTTGTTCACCCCAACCTTATTGATTGGTCTCTCTAACGATACCAAGAGCCTCAACTCTTGACATTTCACAATGACTATGAGATCACCTCGCTATCTAAATGCCATTGAACCTCAGAGGTCTCTTCCCCACCAAAGGAACCGCTACCAAGATGATAGAACTCACATCAAGTAACCTTAGTCACAAGATAAAAAGAAAAGAAAAAGAATAAGAGTTCTGATGGCTAAAAAAACACTATGTGGCAAAGGTCGCAACCAAAAAAGTAAAAATAAAAGACGTATCCAAAGGTGAAAACCTCCCAGAGGCACCTACGGATGAGGTACTTGATAGTCTCCCAAGCTATTTCTAGGACAGATCATCAGTATTGGTTGAACCTACAGAAGCTGTTAATTTGGGCACAGAGGACCCTGAAAAGGTTTAAGCCATTATAAAAATTCCACCTCCCAAAAATGTCAGCCAAATGAGGAGTCTTCAAGGGTGCCTTCAATCCATAAGGAGGTTTATTTCACAATTGGCAGATAGAGCACAACCTTTCAACAAAAAATTGCATAAAGGTGTTCAATGTGTCTAGAATGAGGATTGCCAAAAGAGCATGGATCAAATTAAAGAATACTTGGTAAATCCTCCCATTCCAGGAAAACCTCTCATTTTATATGTCTCAGCTACTGAATCTTCACTGGGGGCAGTGTTGGCTCAATTAGATGAACAAGGGAAAGAAAGGGCCATATATTATATTAGTCACACTCTTGTTTCTTATGAGGTTAATTATACTAGTATTGAAAAAGCTTGCCTCGTAGTAGTGTTTGCTTCTCAAAAATTGCGACACTATATGCTCACGCACACCATACACCTCATAGCAAAAATTGATCCTCTCAAATACTTGCTCGGTAAAGCTGCTCTCACGGGTTGACTTGCTAAATGGATGATGATTCTTTCTAAATTTGACATAGAGTATATTGAGCACAAAGCAATCAAAGGCCAAGCTATTGCAGATCAACTGGCTAATTTCCCTATTCAAGATAATATGCCCATTCAAGTCAACTTTCCAGATGAGCATCTTATGTACATGACTGAAAGATCCTGGAAACTATTCTTTGATGGTTCCTGCATGCAAAATGGTTCTAGAGCTGGTGTGTTGTTTGTTTCTCCTCATGGGTATACTATTCCTAAATCTTACAAGTTACTCTTTCCATGCACAAACAACATAGCTAAGTATGAGGCTTTGACAAATGGACTAAAAATGGCCATAGAGTGGAATATCACAGAACTACATATCTATGGGGATTCTCAGCTGATCATCAACCAAGTCAATGAAAAATACCAAACAAAAGATGACAAGTTGGTACCTTACAAAAAAATGGTTGATTCATTAAGACGGTATTTTACTCTTGTCACCTTTCAGCAAATCCCTAGGGCTGAGAACAAAGCAGTTGATGCTATGGCCACCCTTGCTTCACTTCTTTAGTTAGAGGAACATGAGTCCAGATATGAATTCCTGGTGGAAGAGCTACGATATCCCATATTTGAATCACCCGAAAGCCATGTCATTTGTACCCTTGTCAATCATGAATCCTCCCGCTATGGTGCTATTTACTCATATCTTCGTGATGGCATCATCCCCGATACATTTAACCGATCTGAAAGAAGAAACCTTATCTGCAACACCTCTCGCCATTCCCTCATCTCTGGTGATTTGTATAGGAGGGGTCTAGATGGAACACTTCTTAGGTGCTTAGAAAAGGAGGAATCCGATCAAGCGCTAGTTGACATCCACAAGGGCATATATCGAGGACATTCTAATGGTATTTCCATGGCTAGAAGGTTGCTTAGGGTAGGGTACTATTGGCCTACGATGCAGATAGATGCAGTAGCATTTGCTAAGTCTTGTGAAAAATGTCAGAAACATGGACACCTGATACATGCTCCAGGTAGGGAGCTAATTCCTTCTATATCTCACTGGCCATTTCAGCGATGGGCCTTTGACCTTGTTGGGAAGATTCATCCCAACTCATCAGGTGGGCATAAGTTCATTATCATTGCTACTGACTACTTCACAAAATGGGTAGAGGATGTTCCACTTTCTATTGCCTCAGGCAAGACAGTGTCTTTATTTATTTTAAACCATATCATCTGTTGATATGGAGTGCCATCTGAGATCATCACTGACAATGGAGGTCAGTTCAAAAAAAAGGACCTTAAAGAACTCTACCAAAGATTCAAGATAAAGCAACATTGGTCCTCCATTTACTTCCCACAAGGAAATGGTCAGGCAGAGGCTTCAAACAAAACCATTGTGAAGATTTTGCATAGAACAGTTCATAAGAATGGTAGAGACTGGCACCTACAGATAAATCCGGCCCTGTGGGCCTATAGAACGAGTATTCATACTCCAACTGGGGCTACTTCTTTTTCCCTCACATACGGCGCTGAAGCAGTGTTACCTTTAGAGGCTGAGATTCCATCACTTCAGACCTCTCTCAAAGGTCTAGTTACAGATGAAGACTATCGCGCCATGAGATTGCAAGAATTGGAACTTCTTGATGAGAAGCGTAAAGCATCATTTGACCATATGAGGGTCTATCAAAAGTGGATGTCCAAAGCCTTCAACAAAAAGGTTCACCCTAGAGAATTCCAAGTAGGAGATCTTGTCCTGCGAGAGAATCCTAAGAACCAACAGAATCGAGAACAGAAGGGAAAATTCGAACCTAATTGGCTTGGACCCTACATCATCACAGCAGCTTTTGGCATAGGTGCCTATCTACTATCTACTGAAGAGGGGGGGCAGCTCCTTGAGCCTATCAATGTTTTGCACTTGAAGAAGTTCTATCCTGCCCGTTCTGTCTGGGGGCATCCTTTGTATATAATTATGACCCTGAAAAAAGTTCCAAAAAAATTGATATATGATACTGAAAAAATTACAAAAAAAAAATTTGATATATTGTCAAAAAATCCAAAAAAATTCAAATATGATGCTGAAAAATACAAAAA
>VDFB02147231.1:0-29199 GCA_007258455.2 Sequoia sempervirens | reverse complement strand
CACAACTAGCAAACTTTCTTATTATTCAATAATGAAAAACCTTACATGCAGAGGATCACAAATCCTCGAGCTCTGTGATACATGCAAATTACAAACTTACAGAAAATTACCCAGATCCCCTTTCACAGCATGCGAACTTCTTTCCCCAAAAAGTTACCCAAAAATCATAAACAAGTCCCTAAATAGGCCTATTTCGGTTTGGAACCAAAAACAACCTTCGAGATAAGATTTTTGACGGTTTGGCGCCAAAATTACAATTTGAATTTCAAGTTAAATTCATAGTTGAAAATTAGCACATTTCTAAAATATGCACCAACTTCCGGCAGCCATAACTTTTAATCCGACCGTCGGATCTTCAATGATAATACCTTTTCGGAAAGCTCTCGAAAAGACGATTTTCCACAAAGTAGGCCTTTGGCAGACTACTTTGGTGTTTCCGCAAATTTTCAGGCCCATCCGGGATCGTTTGGTGCCTCAAACTGAGCTCGGAAGGTTTTTCAGGGCAAAAAGCAGAAATTGAAACTTGAATAACTTTCAAGTCGTGAATGATCTTGACCTGATTCTTTCACCAGAATGTGTATTTTTCCATCCTGAACCTTCCCATAAATTTCTGTCTTCCCACGACTTCAAATGCAAACATGCTAAAAATAGCAGTTGAGCAGAAAAAGCAGAAAAGTAGTTCTGAAAGTTGGAAACTCTTATTCGACGAAAAGGGTATCCAGAAATACAAAAACATCTACAAAAGGAAAACAACAGGAACAAAAATGGAAATCATCTTTTTGGGTGATGCAAGATTGCCCTCACACCACTGGATGCTCCTGCATCACTGGTTCACATTTATTGCATGGAGCGAGCTTTGGTGGCCTAGTAAATCACAAGGCAAGCACATAAATAGCAAGAAAGGTTGTGAAACGACGCAGCTGCTAGGAGCCATACCTGATGGAGACGGATAAGGACGTAATATTTAATGTTGTTATAAGCTTCAGGAGGAGTTTGAGGGTAGCTAGTGGGTCCGTCCAGGGATGCACAGTGCTTAGGGCCATAAAAGTATATGCCAGAGCATGATACAACTATTCCCGACACCCCTCTCTCACACATAAAAAAGCTGGCATTCATGGGGTTCCCACTGGCGTCAGACTGGGGGAAACATTGGTGGGGTTCCCCCACATAAAAATCCTATTGGATAATAAAGTGTTAGTTCAAAGTAACAATATGTGGGACTCGATGCACGCATAGATTGACAGGGAGTTACCTTGCGATGGAAAATATGGGCATGAGGGGTCCTCGTCTTTCTTCGTTAATACTGTGGTTTTGCCCGTTTCTTCGCTACAGAGACTGCTAAAACACAAATAATGTCATCCCCCTAAGAGCCATTTAATGTTGCTCAACGCTGGTTCACATTTATTACATGGAGCGAGCTTTGGTGGCCTAGTCAATTGCAACACAAGCACATAAATAGCAAGAAAGGTTGTGAAATAGTGTAGTTGCTGGGAGCCATACCTGATGGAGATGGATAAGGACGCAATATTTAATGATGTTATAAACTTCGGGAGGAGTTTGAGGGTAGCCGATGGGTCCGTCCAGAGATGCATGGCGCTCAGGGCCATAGAAGTATACACCAGAGCATGACACAACTATTCCCGACACCCCTCTCTCACACATAAAAAAATTGGCGTTCATGGGGTTCCCGCCGGCATCAGACTAGGGGAAACGCCGGTGGGGTTCCCCCACATAAAAAGCCTATCGGCTAATTAAATCTTGGAATATATACTGGATACTAAATTGGGTATTATTAAATTGGGTAGTTTGTTATTATAGAAAATGAAAATAGTTGGTGAAGAGGAATTGAAAATTTTGAAAGCAGAGAAAATTTTATTTAGTTTTTCTTTATAAATAATATTTAATATTAAATTTGCTAAATATAATGATATAGATATTTTTAATATAATTATCTCAAAAAATGACAATCTGAACATATTTATCTAAGCCTATGTCTTAAATTTAATATATATATTTTAGATTTATTTAATAAATATAATAATCTATTTCAATCATGAAGGATATGTATTTAAGATAATGTGTGTATAATTGAAGTCTACATAGTAATCTACTTAAATGATATCTAGTTTATTTTTAATAAATATAATTGAAATCTTCATTATAATGCATATAGATAAATTAAAATGTGATTGTATTTTTAATAAAGGAGATATTACTAGATATAAACGTTAAAATCATATGAAATATAGGCACCCACAAATTTATCTTGAAGGAAAATTCACCGCCATGGAAAATTTAGCGGCCAAAAAAGCACCGCCAAATTCATCGGATGCCTATATTTCATATGAGTATAAAATATCATTTCGATATTTGAAATAAATATAGCAGTTAAAATAGATAAATTTAAATGTGCTAAGTAATTTCTAGTTATAAACCTTAAAATCATATGAAATATAGGCATGACTAATATTCATTGCCAACAAAAAATTCACTACCAAATTCATCATAAGATATCATTCCGACATTTGAAATCTATATAGTGGTTAAAATAGATAAATTTAAATGTGCTAAGTAATTTCTAGTTATAAACCTTAAAATCATATGGAATATAGGCATCTGAAAAATTCATTCCCAGCAATTCATCTCCAACGAAAATTCACTACCATGGAAAATTCAGCGACCAAAAATTCACCGCCAAGTAAAATTCACCGCAATTCACCACGTTTTTAAAACATGGTGAATTGTTGGCGCTGAATTTTACTTGGCTATGAATTTTTCATTGCTGAATTTTCCATCATGGTTAATTGCTATGATGAATTTTCCTAGAGCTAAAATATACACTATATTTTATTTTAAAATATATATATATTTTTCACATATAATTTATACTTAAAATTTAATTTATTTTTTGATGATCCTCTTATTTCCCTCTTATTATTTCCTTTGCATAGGATTTTTTTCCAAACAAATAACACTCTTACTATCACATCCAATTCTCATTGTCTTGCAATCAAAACCAATGCCATTTCCATGTCTTTGTAAGCATACCACCTCCTTGGACGCATGTGTAGCAGCCATAAACTTTTCTTTGGTGGTGGATAAAGCAACTATAGGGTTCATCTTACTCATCCAACTCATTAAACCTCCAAGTAAAGTAAATACATTGTTGCTAGTGGATCTTTAACTATCCAAGTCACCTACCCAATCTACATCAAAAAAACCCTATATGTCTAATGACTTGACCACAACATTAATACTCTGATAAAACAAACAAATATGAAACCAAATTTACATGGAGAAACCCTTTTAGGAAAAATTCCATATGAGAAAAGAGGGCAAGTATATTATTTATTTTCACAAGAGAGATACACCAAAATAAACTTCCTTGTTGATCTCCTTTGAATCAAATTCTTTCATATGCCTACAAATAACCCAATAAGATGCTACCATCTCAAGGCTCAGCATGGGCACCTAACCCATAGCCCATTCAAATTTTGGGATTCAAGATCTGCTTCATTGAGAATTCAACTTCCAGATGGAGAACCAATGGAAACTTGTTTCAGACCTCCAAATTTGACACCCCACTCAACATCCTTCACATTCGTAATGTAAATTTCTAGGAGGGATAATTTTTTCCTCTAGTTACATGTAACGTCCACCAATATTAAATTCCTAGGATTGGGATAATATATTTAATATTGCCAATATTAAATACATTTCTCTCATGTCCCCTAGGACACTTTCCAAGAAACATGGAGACATTTAAAAGTGACACAAGTTTTCAAGGTAAATGTCACCTAAGCAAAATTTATCCCACTTGAATTATACATTGCAATTATATCTAAGAGATACATATAATAAATCAAAACCAATGCCATTACCAAGTCTTTGCAACCATACCACCTCCTTGGAGGCATGTGTAGCAACCATAGACTTTTCTTTCGTGGTGGATAAAGAAACTATAGGGTTCCTCTTACTCATCCAACTCATTAAACCTCCAAGTAATGTAAATACATTGTTGCTAGTGGATCTTTAACTATCCAAGTCACCTACCCAATATGCATCAAAGAAACCCTATATGTCTAATGACTTGACCACAACATATATACAATGATTAAACAAACAATAATTTAAAGTACCATGCAAATATCTAAACACCAGGGCTAAACAAAATTCCAATGCTCTTGACCAGGGTTAGACATGAACCTTCTTAGAACTCACACTACTTGGGCTATATCTAGTTTAGTGCAAACCATTGCATACATTAAACTACAAAAAAAACTAGAATAAGAAACCTTAGACATATAATCAAAATAATAATCAGAGTTAGGAAACTTATCTAAGCTCGACTTAGTACCAACTAGAAATAGAATATTAGTTGGCTTACAATCATGCATATTAAACCTTCACAAAATTTTATCCACATATGCAGTACTTCAAGTTAATCAAAGCTTTTTTTGAGCCTATTCTTTTTGAATTTCCATCCAAAGAATATATTTGCATACCCCAAGTACTTTATATTAAATGTGCTAGAAAGTTATGTCTTGAGCTCCCTAATCATCACCTTACTATTACCCATGAACAACATATCATCAACATACAAGATAATGATTAGAGTCTGATCATTGATAACCTTAATATAAACACAATGATCCTCCTCACCCCTACAAAAACCAAAATTTAAATAAAAAGGAATCAAACTTTTGGTACTTCATCCTTCGAGACTAATTCAAACCATCCAAATTTATCTTCAACCTAAAAACCAATTACTCTTTTTCTTTTACAAAAAAATTGTTAGGTTGTCACTAAAATGAAGAGAAATAGTTGATTGTAAATATGGAATGAGGGAAAATGTTGTTGGTGTGTGTTAATGGAGGTATTTTTACTTATTTCATTAGGAAATGAGATGTACATGAAGAATTGATTTCCAACCCTTAGGCGAGTCAAATCGATGAGGGAATCTTTTGATTTCCTTATGATCTTGAGAATGGGGGTATCAACCTAAACAACACTTGTGGGATACAAAATAAAAATAGTAAATAAAATCAATTATTCCCTTTCAAACTTGAAACATAAATTTAAAGCATATTATAAACAGAAACAACAAAATTTTAGAAAATCAGGAAATCGCAAAGTGATGTATATCTATGACCAAAATGAAGATTTGGGATGCTACCTAGGACTCATTTTCCCATACACAAATGGGTCTTAAGGCAAAGGTTTGAATCAACTTTCAAGATACTTTGGTGTCATTATATAGCTTTTATTTGGTCTAGGTTTGGATGTCCAACAGTTAGAAAAAAAGTCTATAGGTGAGATTCCATGAATTGACAACTTTGAAACCTATTTTTGACTTTGACAACTTTTTGAAACTTTTCTATTTTTTCTCTTCAACAGATCTTCAATCCTTCTTCAACCTAAGATCCACAAACCAAACACAATAGGGAAAAGTTGTTCATTTTTTTTTAATGGGGGTTTACCTTGGACAAACCCCATTTGGGTAATTATACCTTGAATTGAAATAATGAAACATGAAAGGAATGATAAATGGAATGATGAATGGAAAATACAATACTTTTGATAAGGGAAATTAGTTTCTAAAGGGATCCCAAAACCCTTTACATCAAGAGAAGGATATCAAAGATTAAGCAACAACCATCAACAACCCCCCAAAAAAAATCTTTAAGGTAAGCCTAGACAAACCAACAACTAAACCAACAACAAAACATCAACACAGAAGATGACCAAACACAACTAAATAAAATTATCTAAAACCTTGGCTACCTCAATATTACTAGATATAATATTATCATGCATCTCCACCACACGTTGAAGCTCGTAGAAAGAAATAGTAGCCCTCTTATAGGTATTACTGTTGGTTCGTAGACATGATCCCTCATCAAAACTATTCTCCATTTGATTCTTGAAATTAACATCAACAATCATCTCCTCATTCTCCCTGAGATACAACTATTTAGCAATCCAACTAAGAGACTTTTCATTCAACAGAGTCAATGCCTGTGAACAAGAATTATGATATTGGTTGCTAATTTGCACCATCGACTGTAAATCACTACAAATATTATTAACTTTGTCCTCCAACGAAACAAGTAGCTCCTCATGAACCCTATGGACGTTATCCTCTCCTTATAGTCCCTACCCATTTTATTAGCTCATCCAACCCCACCTTGTCAAGAACACCATTCATAGTTTCCAACTTTATTTTCATCATCCATTTCATTTTGATATGGTTAACTAGTGCCACACTGACACTCTACCACTCATTCAACTTAGTATTAAGATCCTTGACCTCCACCCTAGTTGAACAACAGAAGGATATTTTTAGTCATATCCTCTACCATTCTATGAAAACCCTCGAGGTCAATTTCATCCCAATTCAAATGCTTAGTAGATAGATTAGCAACATTCTTAGGTTGACACTTTGGAACCACACCTTCACCCTTCAAAGCATCCTCAAAAAATAGAATCCTCCAAATGAACAACTTCAACCTCCACCCACTTCTTACTAAAGTTCACTACTGAGTTTTCCAGCAACTTTGAAAGCCCTTTCTTGTCCTCAACTTTCTTGAAACCCTTATAGTCAGGGGTCACAAACCTAGTTTGAATAAGGGAAACATCTCCAAAAATATTAAAACTATCTCCCTCAAGACCTTTTTCTTCCATATGATGCCCATTCTTAGCCCTGATGCTCCCCTATTTCTCCTTATTAGTAAAAATAGGGTACACTCCTAAATATTTCGCCCCTTCCTTAGCAATGTTATAAACTCGCTTCTCATTGATTTTACCACCTTTCTTCCCCTTAGACCCCTTCTTTGCACTAGACGACACAACATCCTTCATTTTAGTGTCAGTTTCATAACCTTTTGATGAAGATCTAGAAACCTCCGGATCATGGTCATTCATAGTCTTACCATATTTATGTAATGACTCTAACTCTTTGGATCCATCCTCATAATCTCCATCCCATTCCTTTGCAAATTCAATCATGTCATAACTAGGTGCAAGCCTTTCATCTTTCTAACCACTAGAAAGCTTAGGAATTCTAGGAGTAAAC
This sequence comes from Sequoia sempervirens, assembly GCA_007258455.2. Lineage (NCBI taxonomy): Eukaryota > Viridiplantae > Streptophyta > Pinopsida > Cupressales > Cupressaceae > Sequoia > Sequoia sempervirens. The sequence goes on along the minus strand of VDFB02147231.1, from coordinate 22,124 downwards.
TTCAACTTGATATGGTCAATGATAGGTTTCATGAGACCCCCATGGAGAATAGATTTATTAAGATATTTTCTATGATCTTCTATGCTAGTTTCCATTTAATGGTTAGGGAAATGACACCAAATTGTTGTTTTTAAAATGATTTAACAACATAAATGGTATCCATAGATAGAAAAATACCTGCGATCAAGTGTGAAATATTTCATGATAGCCAATGTACCACATCTCTCCATAGTGGCTTAATCGAAGAACGGTCATACCCTCTACTTCCCACACACCTAAGATTATCTTTCTCCTTTCCCTTGAAGAAATTGGCTAGAGCGCACTTAGAAGCTCCACAATCTTGGTAAAATTTCTTACCCTTCATAGGTAAACTCATAATTTTAGCAACTAAACCATTGATAACATTCATCTCCACCCCTTGGTAGCACAAAATTTGATTATTCCATCCTTTCACAATTTACCTCAGTTACCTTAGAATCAAACACATGCAGTTTAATAAAATAAGGGTAAATTTCCCCTTTCTCAAGATGCTCCCCCACAACCGCATTCCCTTCTAAAATATTCACAAGAGAGAGGCTCTTGCATGTAATTATTGCCACCCATTGCAACCCAAGACACCCTCATCACAACCTTCTCCTTGTTCTGATGAGGAGAAAAAACTAAGAGGGCCATCCAAAAACAAGGCCAAAAGGCCCCTAGAATACATGTAAACCTGACAGCATGAGTACACCTAGCTATAATTACCACTTGGACCATGAGCTCATTTTCATAAGATATGTAATTATTACTTAGATGGGATTTGAACTCTACACTCCTAAACAAAATCAAGAGGAGATAAAGCCAACAAAATAAATAGTTATCTCCCAAGTTTTTCACCACCATGAAAAGATAATTGATAATGATAAATGATGCTTTGGAGTTTAATAGGAATGGTGTCATAGGAATGCCAAAATTTACGAGACAAGATACCCACATTCGCAAAATCATTAGCAAGAAAATTTTCCTTGCAAAAGACATGCAAGATTTTATAATTATCAAAGGAGCCAATAATAGATAGGGAGTTCTCTATAATATGCAATATAGACCATGATGGGGGATTCACCTTTAATGGACAAGTGATAATATTAACACCCCAATCAAGATCCTTAACATTCGCAATGTAAATTCCTACGAGGGATAATTTTTTCCTATAGTTACATGTAACGTCCACGAACATTAAATTCCTAGGATTGGGATAATATATTTAATATTGCCAACATTAAATACATTTCTCTCATGCCCCCCAGGACACTTTCCAACAAACATGGAGACATTTAAAGTGACACAAGTTTCCAAGGTAAATGTCACCTAAGCGAACATTATCCCACTTGAATTATACATTGCAGTTATATCTAAGAGATACATATAATAAATCAAGTATAGTGAGTAAGGCCCATGGCCTTACAACACCAAGAGAACTTATCATTGGTCACTAGCTTTGTGAGAGAATATAAAACATTATCCAAAGTGTCAAAATTATCAATCAACACCTTACTGTTCTCAACCATTTCTCACAAAAAGTGATATTTATTATTAGAATTCTTAGTATGCTCATATTATGCATAGGATTTTTGTCCAAACCAATAACACTCTTACTATCACATTCAATTTTCATTGTCATGCAGTCAAAACCAATGTCATTACCAAGTCTTTGCAACCATACCACCTCCTTGGAGGCATGTGTAGCAACCATAGACTTTTCTTTAGTGGTGGATAAAGCAACTATAGGGTTCCTCTTACTCATCCAACTCATTCAACCTCCAAGTAAAGTAAATACATTGTTGCTAGTGGATCTTTAACTATCCAAGTCACCTACCCAATCTGCATCAAAATAACCCTATATGTCTAATGATTTGACCACAACATCAATACTATGATAAAACAAACAATAATTTAAAGTACCACGCAAATATCTAAACACCAGGGCTTAACAAAATTCCAATGCTCTTGACCAGGGTTAGACATGAACCTTTTTAGAACTCACACTACTTGGGCTATATCTAGTTTAGTGCAAATCATTGCATACTTTAAACTACGAAAAAAAATAGAATAAGAAACCTTAGACATATATTCAAAATAATAATCAGAATTAGGAAACTTATCTCAGCTCGACTTAGTACATTCTAGAAATACAATATTAGTTAGCTTACAATCATGCATATTAAATCTTCACAAAATTTTATCCACATACACAGTACTTCAAGTTAATCAAAGCTTTTTGTGAGCCTATTCTTTTTGAATTTCCATCCAAAGAATATATTTGCCTATGCCAAGTACTTTATATTAAATGTGCTAGAAAGTTATGTCTTGAGCTCCCTAATCATCACCTTACTATTACCCATGAACAACATATCATCAACATACAAGATAATGATTAGAATCTAATCATTGATAACCTTAATATAAACACAATGATCCTCCTCACCCCTACAAAAACCAAAATTTAAATAAAAAAGAATCAAACTTTTTGTAATTCATCCTTGGAGACTAATTCAAACCATACAAATTTATCTTCAACCTAAAAACTAATTACTCTTTTTCGTTTACAAAAACATTGTCAGGTTGTCACTGAAATGAAGAGAAATAGGGGATGTTAAATATGGAATGGGGGAAAAAAAATTTGGTGTGTGTTAATGGACGTATTTTTACTTATTTCATTAGGAAATGAGATCTACACTAAGAATTGATTTCCAACCCTTAGGCGAGTCAAATCGATGAGGGAATCTATTGATTTCCTTATGATCTTGAGAATGGGGATATCAACCTAAATAACACTTTTGGGATACAAAATAAAAATAATAAATAAAATCAATTATTCCCTTTCAAACTTGAAACATAAATTTAAAGCATATTACAGATAGAGATAACAAAATTTTAGAAAATCAGGAAATGGCAGAGTGATGTATATCTATGACCAAAATGAAGATTCAAGATGCCACCTAGGACTCATTTTCCCATACACAAATGGGTCTTTATGCAAAGATTTGAATCAACTTTCAAGATCCTTTGGTGTCATTCTATAGCTTTTATTTGGTCTGGGTTTGGATGTCTGACGGTTAGAAAAAAAGTCTATAGGTGAGATTCCATGAATTGACAACTTTGAAAACTATTTGTAACTTTAACAACTTTTCGCAACTTTTCTAATTTTTCTCTTCAAGAGATCTTCAATCCTTCTTCAACCTAATATCTACAAATGAAAGAAAATAGGGAAAAATTGTTCATTTTTTGTTAATGGGGGTTTACCTTGGACAAACCCATTTGGGTAATTAAACCATGAATTGAAATAATGAAACATGAAAGGAATGATGAATGGAAAATACAATACTTTTTATAAGGGAAAGAAGTTTTAAAGGGATCCCAAAACCCTTGACATCAAGAGAAGGATATCAAAGATTAAGCAACAATGATCAACAACCCCACAAAAAAACTATTAGGGTAAGCCTAGACAAACAACCAACTAAACCAACAACAAAACATCAACACAGAAGATGACCAAACACAACTAAATAAAATTACCTAAAACCTTGGCTACCTTGATATTACTAGAGCTAATATTATCATGCATCTCCACCACATGTTGAAGCTCCTAGAAAGAAATAGTAGCCCTCTTATAGGTATTACTCTTGGTTCATAGACATGATCCCTCATCCAAACTATTCTCCATTTGATTCTTGAAATTAACATCAACAATCATCTCCTCATTCTCCCTAAGATACAACAATTTAGCAATCTAACTAAGAGACTTTTCATTCAACAGAGTCAATGCCTATGCATGAGAATTAAGATATTGGTTGCTAATTTGCACCATCGACTATAAATCACTACAAATCTTATTAACTTTGTCCTCCAACGAAACAAGTAGCTCCTCATGAACCCTATGGACATTATCCTCTCCTTATGGGACTCCCTACCCATTTTATTAGCTCATCCACCGCCAGCTTGTCAAGAACACCATTCATAGTTTTCAACTTTATTTTCATCATCCATTTCATTTTGTTATGGTTAACTAGTGCCACACAGACACTCTGCCACTCATTCAACTTAGTATTAAGATCCTTGACCTCCGAAAAAACCTAGTTGAACAACGAAAGGATATTTTTAGTCATATTCTCTACCATTCTATGAAAACCCTCCAGGTCAATTTCATCCCAATTCAAAGGCTCAATAGTTAAATTAGCAACATTCTCAGGTTGACACTTTGGATCCACACCTTCACCCTTCAAAGCATCCTCAACAAGAGAATCCTCCAAATCAACAACTTCAACCTCCACCCACTTCTTACTAAAATTCACTACCGAGTTTTCCAGAAACTTCGAAAGCCCTTTGTTGTCCTCAACTTGCTTGAAACCCTTACAGTCAGGGGTCACCAACCTAGTTTGCATAAGGGAAACATCTCCAAAAATATTAAAACTGTCTCCCTCAAGACCTTTTTCTTCCATACGATGCCCCTTCTTAGCCCTGATTGTCCCCTATTTCTCCTTATTAGTAAAAATAGGGGACGCTCCTAAATATTTTGCCGCTTCCTCAACAAGGTTATAAACTCACTTCTTAGCAATTTTACCACCTTTCTTCCCCTTAGACACCTTTTTTGTACTAGACGACACAACATCCTTCATTTTAGTGTCAGTGTCATAACCTTTTGATGAAGATAATTAAGAAACCTTCGGATCATGGTCCTTCATAGTCTTACCATATTTATGCAATGAGTCTAACTCTTTTGATCCATCCTCCTCGTAATCTCAATCCCATTCCTCTTCAAATACCATCATCTCATAACTAGGTGCAAGCCTTTTATCTTTCTGACCACTAGAAAGCTTAGGAATTTCAGAAGTAAACTTCAACTTGATATGGTCAATGATAAGTTTCATGAGACCCCCATGGAGAATAGATTTATTAAGATATTTTCTATGATCTTCTATGCTAGTTTCCATTTAATGGTTAGGGAAATGACACCAAATTGTTGTGTTTAAAATGATTTAACATAAAATGGTATCCATAGATAGAAAAATACATGCCATCAAGTGTGAAATATTTCATGATAGCCAATGTACCACATCTCTCCATAGTGGCTTAATGGAAGAATTGTCATACCCTCTGCTTCACACACACCTAAGCTTATATTGTTCCTTTCCCATGAAGAAATTGGCTAGAGTGCACTTAGAAGCTCCACAATCTTGGTAAAATTTCTTACCCTTCATAGGTAAACTAATAATTTTAGCAACTAAACCCTTGATAACATTCATCTCCACCCCTTGGTAGCACAAAATTTGATTATTACACCCTTTCACAATTCACCTTAGTAACCTTAGAATCAAACCCATGCAGTTTTAGAAAATAAGGGTAAATTTCCCCTTTCTCAAGATGCTCCCCCACAACCGCATTCCCTTCTAAAATATTCACAAGAGAGAGGCTCTTGTATGTAATTATTGCCACCCATTGCAACCCAAGGCACCCTCATCACAACCTTCTCCTTGTTCTGATGAGCAGAAAAAACTAAGAGGGCCATCCAAAAACAAGGCCAAAAGGCCCCTAGAATACATGTAAACCTGACAGCATGAGTACACCTAGCTATAATTTCCACTTGGACCATGAGCTCATTTTCATAAGATATGTAATTATTACTTAGATGGGATTTGAACTCTACACTCCTAAACAAAATCAAGAGAAGATAAAGCCAACAAAATAAATAGTTATCTCCCAAGGTTTTCGCCACCATGAAAAGATAATTGATCATGATAAATGATGCTTTGCAGTTTAACAGGGATGGTGTCATAGGAATGCCAAAATTTATGAGATAAGACACCCACATTCATAAAGCCATTAGCAAGAAAATTTTCCTCACAGAAGACATGCAGGATTTTATAATTATCAAAGGAGCCAAGAATAGATAGGGAGTACTCTATAATATGCAATATAGACCATGATGGGGGATTCACCTTCAAAGGACAAGTGATAATATTAAAGGATTCCCCTTCCAACCACAACTTTTTCACCCTTGCATCTTTAGCAAGAAGGAGGCCACGATAGGTTGTTGATGTAATGACTAATATTGGATTGCCTAGGATTTGAATTGATGAAATATTACTGTAATTATAGGTATCTATCCTTAATTTCTTGAAAATTAAACATCACAAGCTAACATTAAAACTTGAATTCGGGGAAATTAAAATACCACCAAAAAAAAATTTTAAATTTAGGTTCAAAGGCCTAGGGAAGACACATTATCCCATGGGAGAATGTGTCTGAGGTCCGTATTCTTGCAACACACATTGTTCAAGTGAAAGTATTATGTGTCAAAATTGATTGTTGTTGGGTTTTCCCTAAGAAATTTATTAGGATTGTAGAAATAGTAATAGAAAATAGGAATCTAATAAAATTTAATTAAGACACATGAGAGAAAATTTCACCAAAATCAACTCCATTTCTTTACGAGTAGCCCTTAGCCACTAATTGGGCCTTGTATTGCTCTAACCAACCTTCTACACCAAATTTCCTTCTAAATACCCACTTGGAACCAATGGGCTTCCTTCCTTTGAGAAAACTAACAAGATCCTAGGTGTCACAACTATCAAAAGTTATCATCTCCTCCTGCATGAACTACAACCAAGACTCACTTTCCTTTGGAGGGAGAGCCTCCTTGGAAGTTCTAGGTTCGTTGTCATTACTAAAACAAGGAAATACATAATGGTAATATGATGGGCTATACTTGTCAATTGAATTTTGTTGCCTTGTGGACCTCCTCAAATTAGGAGAAATGAACTCTACCTATTCTTCTTCTTTTGTGTGCTGATCTTGTACATCCTTTAAACTACTTTTTCCCAAAAATATTTATCAATTTTAGCAAGTTACTTAAAATACTCCTAGCTCTTTTACATTATGGTTCAGATTATTCTTTATACCACCACATTTTATTGAGGAGTATAAGGAGTTATCTTTTATCAAACTATATCTGCATGCTTACAAAATTCATCAAATTATTTGTGAAGCAAATATTCTTGGGATGTGGAGACTCTCTTACACCTATAGGGTGTTGCACCTAAAAGGAGAGGTAACAAAAACCTTATTAAATTTCTAGAAAACTATTGCATTCCATATGTGCTCATATTTGGTTTACATTTTAGCCAGTCAAGAGGCTGTCTTGGCAGGATTGGAGCCTCAAGGGTCTCCCATGCAGACATGCCTATGTATAGAAGGTTTCCATAACTCACTAAGCAGGTTGGAATGAGGAATTATTGTCACGTCAATGACACATTCTTGATGGAGATTGTAAGCATACTTGATGGAAACCCTGAGTTGCTTTGTGTTTCATTTAAGGTGGCTATCATTGTAATGAGAATTGGAAGTTTTACATTAAATTCAATAGATTCACTTATCTTAGAATTAGAGGTTTTGAGAAGGCTCTATTGAGGTTTCCTCATTATCCAAGTGATTTTCTTGTTTTTCTTGAAGTTTACTGGAAAATGGTTGTTGTGAGTGTTAAATATTTATACATGGGAAAGAAGGGGTATGTATTTCCATTGTCCATTCCTTCATTTTGTTGTAAAAGTAATAATATTGCTATGGGTGTAGAGAAAGCCTTCAATAAGTTTAAGTTTTATTATTTGCCAACGAGAACTAATTTGATAGCAAGGGATATGTTAATCATAATTTGTATGGAGCTAGTAGTTATAAACATCGTCCAGATATTGAGGATTTTTTGGAAGACTTTACAGATGAAGGTGAGGTACAAAGGAGAAGTTTTATGAGGTTGACCTTAAAGTAGATACAAAATTTTGGTATCTTCTTTAATATTCTAAAAGATGTGGAGGAATATTTGATGATTATTGATCCCAAATATCAAGCCCCTAATTCTAATCTGGGTATGTGCAGGATCATCATGCAAAAAATAGGCCCTTAAGTGGCAAAAAATTTAGAAAAATCAGTGTTAGGAAACTTGACGTAAATATTTGAATAAGTTATCTATATTATTTCAAAAATATGTAAGAATAGAATTTGTAGAAAATTGAATTAGTTTCTAAAATACTAGTTTATTTAAAAATAAATAAAATCTATTTGGTGAAAATTTGAAATTTCAATGCAGTAGTACTTAAATTTCAGGGAAAAAATAAGAAGTAGGTGTCTGTCTGACCACCCTGACCATAATAAAATGATAATATTTTTTTGTAAGATTTTATATATAAGTAGAGGACTCATGTCTAGATGTGATGCATATTTTTTTGTATTTTTTTTCCAAGTAAATAATTAATTATGAATTTTTTATTACAATTTTAGAAAATATAAAAACTCATCTGTCTGACCACCTTAACTTGGTCAAAAATTCATGAAATTTAATGTTTCTTTTTTTAATCCTATATTATGTGAAGCATAGAATGTGACGCATGTTTTGGATTCAAAAAATATGACACCGTTTGAAAGTTATAGATGTTTTTCAATCAGCCTATCAATCAGGACTTTAGTCATAATTCTAATAGAAAATGAATAATAATTATTTATTAAAGTCAAATTAAATCATAATTTATATTTTTGGAAAGCTGAGAATCTCCTCTAAAAACCCTTTTCGTTTCATTAATTTTGGGTGAAAAAAAGGTCATCAGCCACATACCCTACAAATACCCATAATATTGCCACTTTTTGGTGCACCATGATCCTGCACATATACATCCATTGAATAGAATTAACTGGTTAGAGGATGAAGTCTCATATTTGATTGTTTGTTCTTCTCATGTTTTGAGAAGCACTTCAAAATGGTTAAATGGAAAATGGTAGAAAAGTGAAGTTTCTACTTAGGAGTAAAGAGATTCATAGAGAAATGAATGAGGGAATGTATTTTCCATCATATAATTGAAGATAATCTTTTTCCCACATTCTTTGAAGTTCTTCCTTCTCCAGTACGAGTTACTTTTGTTTCTGTTCAATTAGTTGAGAAAATGGAGAATGTAAATGTTGAACACAGAGACACTGAGCTTGTGGCTTCTTCTCCAACATGGTTAAAGAAAGTAGTAGAGAAGAAAATGAAGAATGTTCCTACAATAAAATTTGAGGTTGATACAGGCACTATGCTACTACAAGGTCAATAGAAACTTAAAAAGGCCAAGAGGATGTAACAAATGGTCACTGATTCTTATTTTGGGAATCAACTGTTGGAAATTGCTAATCCTATAAAGGATCTAAATGAAAATGAGATAATAGAGGCCTATTACAAGGTTACTCATCTTGATATGGGGCCGTCTACTTTATAAGGTGATGTCTATCATGTTGATTACTCTATTAATGCATTAATTGAAAGAGAAAAGGAATAGAAAAAGGAGAGCCTTCAATTGCAGTCTCATATTCTTTCTTTGAGAAATTTTATTTTGTTAATTGTGACTCTGACCCCTAGGGAAGCCTCAAGCTCAAATGTTCAAGGTATTGATTCTGACACTATGCAAAAGGTCAAGAAAAATTTAGGCTATGCTAAGTTTTCCAATGAGAGGATAGGGAGGCTTTACCAAGATGGCATTTTCTACATTCGTAAATTTATTCAATTTTATATTAATGTGTGTGATAAAAGAAAAGAACTAGTAGGTGAAATCTAGTAGATTAGAGGATAACATTGGAGCGCATATGTGCTTTCTAAGGAAATTGAAGAATTACTCTCCATGGAGCACACTTTGTTGATTAGGGAAAAATTGGTCGATGATCCCAAAGAAATTGATCCTAATTGGTTTGATTCCTTGGATTGGAGATTGTCAATATATGAGGATTATATCAAGGAAATGAAGTGTTAGAAAATTATTTTGAGATAGTAGTGAAGATCAAGGAGAATTTCAATGCCCTCGAAGTGGAACTCACAGATGAGATTGGTGAACAAATATTGGATATTGCAAACATATCAAATCAAGATAAAGAGGTATATAATAATGAGGTAGGTGATCCAAAGATAGCCCATGTAGACTAATTTAGAAAATTGATTAATTTATAGGCCTATATGAGCACATTCAAGGCTAAAAGTGATAAAATCTATAAAACAATTGTTGAGTCAGACTATGCACTTTCAATATGTACGACAAGGCTGCAAATCACCATGAATCCAAGAAGAAAAGCATTACTACAATTGTCACCAAGTACTAGGAATACATGCAAAGAGTAAAGGAACAAGAGCATTACTGGAGCAACAGGAGGTGGAAATAGTTGGAAGTGAAAGAATTATAGCTGGGAACACTGATTAGTTTTAGTTGTTGTGTTATTTTCTTTAATTTTTCTCTATTGATACTTATAATAAAGCCTTGAAATAAGGGTTGTCTACTCCCCTTCCTTCCTCTGAAAAGTGGCTTGCTTAGTCTTCTTCCTCCTAGAACAGATCTCCCCTATTTCAAGTCAGTTCATGTGACTCTAGGAGATGGAATGGAACAAAACGTTCCTGCTAAACCTTCATATAGTCCATCAAAACCATTTTTGGTGCAGAGGAGACTCCTAGATGGGAGTAGGACTGAGAGATTGAGAGGAGTTTGGAGCAACAACAGGGGGAGTCAGCTCTAATAATTTGGTAGTGGGCCTCTTCCCATTCACTACTTTATGAGTAGGAGTGGTAGGAGATCATAAAGGTTGAGACATAAAGGATTCCCCATGTGGACCCATCCTTCTACCATGTAGGTAGGGCCAACATCTATGGAGAAAAGTAGGAAGGTCATATATCTAAATCTTAGCTTGATTGCAAGTAGGTCCCATCATACATTTTATGCAAAATCCAGTAGTAGCCATCCAAAACTCCTCTTTAGAAAGGGGGGAAAAAGTGGCACCCTGAGGATGGGTAGGCCTCTCTTTTCCCTTTCAAGAGGAGGTAGCTTGTTGCTGCACTATCGAAGGAGTCACTTTCGGCTATCCTTTCCCCTTGGTTTTTGTACTTTATGTAATTTTGGTAAAGCAGGTCAATTCTAGGAGGAAACAAACTGACTGGGTTGGTCCAAAAATGATCTAGTGAATAACCCCCATGGGATAACAATGATTGGTATACAGTGTCATGCACAATGTGCATGACACTTTTTTGGGAGAACTTTAAACATTTGTGAATAAAGAAAGTAATTACATTCATGGATGCTCAACTTCAACCTAAAGAGATTAGATTCTAAAATAACATCAAAAGTTGTATCCATAGCCTTAGGTAACACTAGGATGAAAAGAGTTATAAATAAAAAAATAATCTAAGGATGGGTAGCTCTTCTGGTGATGGCAATGGTGGTGGAGTTTCTTCAAATTTAAATGAAACAAGAAATCTAGAAGAGCCTCTTGGCAGTAATGGTTGTTAGTGTGATGATGGGATAGTGATGTTAAGTGGGGAACTTGCTACAAGTAAGTTGTGTGGGTCCCCTTTTGTGTCTAACGTTCTTTTGGAAAGGAAAGAAGCTTCAAAGATTGTGTGTTCATTGCATTCCTCGATGCCTGGATCTAAAAAAGTGGTACCTTGCTCTGAAAAGTCATGGAATGACCTGTCTTTGAATGGAAGTGATGGGACTCCTAATGTTGAGGGTTTTGTGTTTGACAAGGTCTGGTCAAAGTTGTTTGGCCTAAAGAAAAAAGTACCTCCCCTCTAGTGCCCTTCATTGCAAATAAAAATACTGGGTAGTACTTTTTTTCAGTCCCAGACTATATTGTTGATAAAAGAATGTTAAATATGGAATTGGCATTGTTGGGTACATTTGTCAGTCCGCGGCCTCACATTAAGCTGGTCTGTATATTTACTATTAATTGGAAACCTAAGGGACAAGTTGATGTGGCTGCTATGGCTAAAGGTTTCTTCTCTTTCTCCTTTATTTGTGAGGAATATTTGGTGTTGGTACTAACAGGTGGCCCTTGGTTCCTTTGAAATTCCTCGTTGAGACTTAAGAAGTTAGGGATGAGATTTAATCTAGACTTGTGCTCCTTCTTGGCTGTTCCAATTTGCGTTAGAATGCTTCACCTCCCGTTGGAGTTTTTGAATGAGGAGGTGTTTAAAGGGATTGCCACTACGTTTGGTTGTTTACTGTCGATGGAGAAAATGACTGCTTTTGGGAAATAGTTGGTTTATGAATGATTTTATGTGAATGTTGAGTAATCAGCGGACCTGTTTGATCTAGTTAAGATTAATTCCAAGTTGGGGGTGTGGGAGTAGTTGGTTGAATTTGAAATGAATCCCTTTGCTTGGCTTCACTGTAAAAAATTTGGACATTGGGCTAAAAGGTGTCCTCCTAAAGTTCCTAAGCAAATAAATAAATAATGGAAGGAGGTGGAAAAACCTTCGGTTAAAGAAGCAGATTGGTTTCTTGCTCAAGAGGTGGTCGTAGACCGACCTGCCCAAACGGAGGTGCTTGCTGGCGAGCCCCCCATGGTGACTTTAGAGGAGATGATTTTGGATGAGGGGGAACAAGTGTTGGCTGGTGAAGCTACCTACAGAGAATTTTTTTAGGACATTGGTCTTAATGATAATTTATGCTTGTCCCGTGGTTTTGTTGATAATAGTTTTCTGGTGTCTGAGGAAAATCCTTCTACGTTAGTTGTTGCTGGTTCTCCCCGTGGGGGCATAGTTTTCTTAGTATAATGTCAAATATTGAGGGACTAGAGTTAAAGCATGATGTTAACGAGGTCAAGGAGTTTGATAAAGTGGATAATCCACCTTCTACTCAAGTTCATTGTCGGAATAGGAAGAAACATTCTCCTTCACCAGGAGTTGTGACAACAAATAGGAAAGGGTCAAACTATGTGTCTGAACTGAGGGGTAGAGGTCGGCCTCCTACTAATGTGACTAGGGAGAAGGAGAGTTGGAAAATTATTGTTCATGGTACACAGAGAAATCTGCTAGAGATGTGCCCTAAGAGCACAGTCCATAAATCCTCATGAAGATAATCTCTTGGAATATAAGGGGTTTAAATCACCCTCATAAGCATGATCTCCTGGCTAAATTGGTAAGAGATCAATGTCTTGATATTGTTTCTATATAAGAAACTAAAATGGGAATGGATAAACTTTCTAGATATAAAGTAGAGCTCTTTAAGGATTGTGGGATGCATTTTTCTAAGGTAGCTAGTTCTTCTGGAGGGATAGTGGCCTTTTGGAATCTTTGGTTTATCAGAGGGGTGGAGATGATGAATGATAGTAATCATGTGGCCACTTCCTTTTTCATGATAGTAAGAAACAGTCGAGGATCATGTGGTTGAAAAGAAGATATAAAAATACTAAGTTTCTCCATTTGTCTATGTTGAAACATAGAGCATCTAATGGGACAAATCTAATTAATTATAATAATGAAGCCTTGGAGAAGGATGTTGATCTATAGAATGCTGTGGAATCCTATGTTTCTAATTTCTTTTTGGTGGAAGGAGAGCTTGATCGGGCTTGTCAAGAGGATATTTTGACTGATATTTCATAGTTGGTGGATGATGAGATGAATTGGCAGCTAGTTTGTATTCCTTTGGCGAAAGAAATTTGATGTGTTGTTCTCTCCTTTGAAGGTAATAAGGCTCCAAGTCCTGATGACTTTCCCATGTTTTTCTTTCATTCTTTTTGGTAAATTATTGCAAAATATGTTGTTGCGACTATTGAGGAGTTTTTCAAGTCAGGTGCTATTCCGATGGAAGTGAATTCCTCTTTTATTTTTCTGATTCTCAAAAAGCTAGGGGTTGTGTCCTTTGAGGAGTTTCATCCTATTATTTTGTGTAGTTATATCTATAAGATCTTCTACAAGGTTCTGGTGTTGAGGTTACATAAAATCTTGCCTCTCATGATCTCTCCTCAGTAGAATGGTTTTGTGGCTAGTAGGTAGATTTTGGATTCTATTCTTACTATTCATGAGAATATTCATTCTGTTACTATTAACAAATAGGCTAGGTTTATCCTCAAACTTGACTTACTTAAATCCCATGATACAGTGCAGTGGGGTTTTTTGTCTAAAATTCTTGTGTCCTTTATCTTTGGGGAGAGATTGGTGGCTTTCGTGCATCAACTTATTTATACCTCAAGGTTTTCAATGCTCATCAATGGTTCTCCCTCTCCTCTTTTTAATTGCTCTAGGGGCCTTATATAAGGGGATCCTATCTCTCCATTTTTGTTTATCATTATGGTTGAGTTTTTGGGACATCTTATTCAAAGATTTGTCAATTCTGGTCTTATGTTTAGGTTAGCTCTGTCTTTTGCTAACCTTTCTTGTTCTTATCAACAATTTGTGGGTGACTCTCTCTTGCTTGGGAAGGCTACAATTATGGAAGCAAAGAATATTAAATATATATTGTAGATGTATAAGGTTGCTTCTGGGAAAAAGGTTATTCTACGTAAGAGTTTTCTTTTCTTTTTTAATACCCCACTTGTAAGAGAAAATAGGATTGCTCAAATTTTGCAGTGTCAAATTGGTGAACTTCTAGCCTCCTACTTGGGGTTTCCTCTCTGCTCTAAGGATCCCAATTCTTTATCGAGGGGATTGATTGATAAATTTAATTCTAAATTGGCTAGTTGGAAGGGGTCTTTGTTGATCCAAGCTAGAAAAGTGCAGTTGATGAAATCCACATTTCAGAACATTCTAGTTTATGCCCTTAGTCTTTTTTATTTTTTGAGGAAATTTGTGGATGTTTTGGAGGGAATTTAGAAAAAAATCTTCTAGACCAGTGTTGAAGATAAAAAAATAACTCATCTGGTTGCTTGGGATGATGTTTGTTGGCCTAAAAGGGTTGGTGGAATTGGAATTCACAAAATCCGAATATTCAACATAGCCTTATTGGGGAAAGAATTATGGAACCTTTTGGAGGCTAGAAGGGAGTGGGCAAAGATTGTGTGGAGTAAATACCTTTATGGTGATGTTGGGATTAGAGGTTTTTTATGTCAAAATTTTATTCCCTCGAATGGTTTTGTGCTTTGGAACTGTATGTTAAAGGCTCGAAGGCTTATTGCTAAGGGTCTCTTTTGGTAGCTGGGAAATGGGAGGACTATTTTATTAAGGGATGATAATTGGTTGAGTAATGGGCCTCTTAAGGATGCTCCTTGGCCTAATCCCTTTATGGAGCTCTGTTTGCGATAGTTTGGGAGATTTGTTGATTATATTGAAGGAGGTCACCGGGGGAAGTTGCATGAGGTGGGTCGGGGTTTGGAAGGTTTATATAAAGCTATCCCCTCAGTTTATATCACTGCTACCCCTTCCCTGGATAAGTTTGTTTGGAAATCTTCCTCTACAAGTAATTTTTATGTTGCTTCAGCTTTTCATATGAGTGATTGTTTTACTAGTCCACCTCCTTTTTGGGCTTCTATTTGTTCTAGGTTGATCCCCAAGATCAATATTTTCTTTTGGCTCTTTTTTCAGAATAAAATTGTTACCATTGATAACTTGATTAAAAGAAGTTTTGTTATCCCAATAGATGCTTTCTTTGTGAAAAGGAAGTGGAAAATACTTGTCATTTGATGATATGGTGTCGTTATGTTTGAGTGATCTAGAACCATGTGCTTTCGTTGTGGAATTATATTTGGGTCTTCTCAGTAGCTGTCAAAGATTTATGGTTCCAATGGGTTGGTCCTTCTTCTAATCCGGTGTTGCAGATTTTATGGTCCCTTGTTTTGCCTCATGTAATTTGTGGGGTGTGGTTGGAATTTAATAATTTAGAATCTTCAGAAATGCTATTATTCTAGCTTCAAATATTGTCCATAAGATCAGTGCAACTATTAAAGAGAACTTCATTTTTGGGACTTCTTTTTACATAGGTCAAAAGATTAACTGGTGCTCCTCTATTATATCAATTGCTCAAAAGTGGAAGTTAACGTGCGACATATCTCTCCTTGTTTCTAAAATGAATTCCTCCAGAGATGATGTTGTGTGGAAGGTTCCACCAGATGGTTGTGTTAAGATTAATTTTGATGGCACGCCTAAAGGGAATCCAAGACCTAGAGGTTGTGGGGGAGTGATCAAAAACTCTAATGGTAGGCTTGTCTCAGTGGTGGTACTCCCTTTGGGAATCCAAAGAAACCACTTTGTGGAGGCGACTACTTCCTATCATGCTCTTAATTTGGCACAAAGAAAAGGGTATAGGAAGGTTTGGTTGGAGGGTGAATCCTTGAATGTTATTAACAATTTGAAGAATGTTTCCCCTCCTTCTTGGACAATTGAGGCCATGGTTCGAGACTCTATTAATATCATCAATTCTTTTGATAATATTTAAATTTCCCATGTCTTGAGAGAAGGAAATTAGTTGGTGGATTTTTTTTCCAACTATGGTGTTTGTGAGGGTAAGGAATGGGATTTGAATGACCCAATTTTTTTTTAGGCCTCCACCATCATTAATAATGATTGCTAATCCTTTGTGTCATATTAAAGGCTGGTTGTCCTTAGTCACATGCTTGATATTAATGACTAAGATTGTTCAAGATTTATTTAGAAGTGGTGGCTTTGATTAGAAGCGGTGGCTTTTACAAGGCTTGTGGTTCATTATTGCATATTTGTCTAGAGGAAGATTTCACATAGATTATGGGAATTTTCTACCTTTGTTTCGAGAGTCTTTGGTTCATATAGGCTAGTCTGTCTAGTTATTTCTTTTTTCATAAGTGCTTTTGGCTTAGTGTTGGGTCTTTGTGTGTCAAAATTTTTTCCATGGGAGGGGATATAAATAGGGTAGAGCTAAGGTCCTATGAAATTATGACGAAGAAGAAAGAGGTCTAGGAAGTCCTTGAGAAGGGTGGCCTTACTCTGTACATGGAGAAGTTGCATGGTAATAATCCCCAAGTTACATAATTATTTGTTCAAGGATGGAAGGAGAGGTCTGTGAACCTGAAAGGGAGGGATATTGTGTTGGATGAAGAATTTATTGCCTAGATTACGAGCCTTGTCATGCATAGAATGAAGGTTTTTAGGGATAAGAAAGAAGTGAAGGATGCAATGAACATTTTCTTCAAGAAGGATAAAGTGGCTGACTTGAGGATGACTAAGAGTGGCGGGTATCAAAGGAGCTCATTGAAAGCCCTTTGGTGTGATGTGGCTGAGGAAATTATAGGTATGTTACTCTAGAAGGAAGGTATATTGTGATCAATTCATATCATTTTCTATTACTCAACCATTTCTGTCACAAAAAATGGGTTTCTATCCCTTATTAGTTGGTTATGTTGCTAGATTTGAAGATTAAGGAGCATTTAAAAAACCCCAAGAACCCCGTTTTGCATGTGGGTTTGATTTTACCTATTTATGAGCATGTACAAGTCATTGATGTTTATAAAACCCCCAATGCCCTATAGGATAAAATTGTTAAACCTAGGGAGGGATATCAGATGGATTCGGGGGATGAAAGCGGTAGTAAGAAGCCTAAGAGGAGGAAGCTCATTTTGAATGAGGATTTGGAGTTGGATAGGGATGGTGATTTTGACTATGTTTTGAATTCTTATGCTTCTCTTGAAGAGGGCCCCATTTTCCCCATTTTCCCTGTTATGGTCAAAAGTGGAAAAACAAAGTTGGAGGATAAGGCGGGCTACATGACATGTAGTAATGAGATGGAGGAGATTGTGGTTAGGAGGAGTAGGGATAATTTTAACCTTTATTGGGAAGCTTCTTCCCCTCCCCCTCTGTCTAGAATTGTGTAGGAGGTGGATGATGGTAGCTGGAAATGTGAAGTGCCAATTAGGGACCCTTTTCTGGAGAAGGGTTTTGCTTTAACCCTAGATGGTGGTGTTGATGGCGACACTCCTACTAGTGCTATGTTTAGACTACCAAAATATAGTATGGAAAGAGGCTTGGCCTTGGATAGGATGCAAAAAAGGAAGGTCATCGCTGAGGAAATTGCTAGCTCCATGTAGATGTTCAAGATCCCCATTCCTACGGGTAAAGGTAAGGATGTTTCTTAGAAGTGAGCCCCTCCTTGTACTCTTGATGAGGATGTGGCTATTGGTAAGCGTATTGAGAATTTTGATAATTAGGAAATTGATGTGCTGGGGTCGGCCCGTGATTCTACCATTGTTCTGGTTTATTTTTGCATTAGAATAGAAAAGATCTCTACACCTAAGGATTTCAACTTCATACATGGATTTGATTTGTGAAAATATACACTTTAGAATCATGTTCACCTTCATATCTAGACATGGAATAAATACTAGTAGTGTTGGTGAACATCTTTGTGAATTTGTTAAACAAAGACCTTGTTTTGTTTAAAACATCAATTTGATTGAATAACTTTTGAAATAATGATTAAACACATGTCAAACAATTATGCAATATGCTAAGACTATTCTCTAAAGATGATGGAAAGCATAACAAAACTTGTGCAATAGGTATCCCTCTTGATGTCCTAGATTCATCAAAAATGAAATAGGGTGGGCTTGTGCTTTTATAAAACATTTTAGTGCTCAAATTTGAATTTTTCATGATCACATTTAAAAGAAAGCACTAGCCAAGAGGGGGTTGGCTTGGGGCAAAGATTAATTTGAGTTTTAAATGTTTAGAGGTCATTTTCATACTATAGATTTGAACCATATTCATTTTTGTATGGATAGATTTGATTTTAATAAAGAAATAAGTAACATAGAAGAGGATCTGTGAGAAGTCAAGTTTGATAAAAAAATAGATAATTTGTGAACTTTTATATAAATATGTTATTTTTATATATTAATTATTAGTACTTCAACTAATTTTGTTATTTAGTTATTAATAAGTTGGTTTTTAACCAATTAAAAACAATTATTTATCTTGAATATAATTGGCTAAGAAATTTGGGTTGTTATGAGCAAGTATTTTTCAATATTTTTTTAGAACGATTTTTCAATTTTTTGCTTTATTAAGTTATTTAAATATTTGTAAAATAAATAAATGTTTACATTTTTTGGAAGGATTTTTTTATGTATTTAATTATTATTATTTTACTAAATAAAATCTCACAAAAATTAACTAACTATTTTATAAAAATCTAGAGATTTGATTTTACAAAATCAAAATAAAAATTTAAATTAAATTTAAATATTAATTAATAATATAATGCTTCAATTTTTTTGTAATGTCACTCTACATTTTTTTATTATTAGGGTTAGGGTTAGAACTAAGTTATGGATAGTGTTACAACCATAGTTAGGTATAGAGATCTAGAAGTAGGATAATAGTTTAGAATAATAGTCTAAAAAACAAATCAATATAAAACAAACAAATCAATATAAATCCAAAACAAAAGATGAAACAAACAAAGCAACAAGATAAAATTCAGCATATAACTAGTCAAGGACTCAAGGCATAGATGTCCACTGCTATATTCCATAAAACGAATGGCATAGATTTTTTTTATAGCAATCCACGTGAACTGTTTGACATAATGCCTGAAATAAATGTGACCGTATAGAACGCCATGAATGTAGATTTCATGCCAAATATGTGACCTCTGTTAACATATTAGAATAGCGTATTGATATCCTTCAAAGTACATAAAGTGGTGGCAATTTAGAATAGCGTATTGATATCCTTCAAAGTACATAAAGTGGATTTATAGGTTGACTGTAAACAACAAACAAGGTATGTGAATTGTTTGATAGAATACCTCAAAGAAACTGAAATGCCACTGTGAGAGGAGTTGTGTTTCAATGATGGTTGCTGATGTTACCATAAATTATGATATTGGCTACTCAAAGTGACTCCACATGCCAATTCTGTACACACTACTCGACATTGAGAAAGATGAGTTCAAACATGAAAACATCGTGTTTACTGGTAGAATTGAAGCAACAAGATAAAATTCAGCATATAACTAGTCAAGGACTCAAGGCATAGATGTCCACTGCTCTCTTCCATTATTTATCTATTTCATGTATTCTTTGCAAACATTTTAACCAAGCCATATACTTCTCTTTCCATTCTAAAGATTCATTCAAACCCTTAATCAATATTTCCCTTGAGAATTTGACTCTTAGAAATAATTTTTGTAGTTGTCAATGGTTGCAAACTTGCAATTGTTAAGCCTCTCTAGAGCGCTCTTGGTTTGGTCATAGTATTGGTTGGCTTTTCTAATGCCTCACAATATAGAAAGAGTTATCCCAACTACTTTATTAAGATTCCATCTGCTGCAGCAACTCCAGGGGTGCCTTTTGAAATGCTGTCAAAACTAAATATTAACCAGCTGAGGTGTTTATGACTCTGACATTCTCTTTTTACATAATTCTTCCCATCCTTGCATTAGGGATGTTTTAAAGATCTATGCATAGGAGGCTGAGTTTCTATTAGCGCTTTCGTATAATTGTGAAGAATTAACTCTTTCCTGGAGAATTATTTTGTTTTCTTCCCAACCGACATATCATCATGGGAAGAGTACTCTAGAATGGTTTTATGGAATCAGGATAGTGTTGCACACCACTACGTAGCACTTGTTATATATGAAACAAACAAATCAATATAAATCCAAAACAAAAGATGAAAACATTGAGTGCATACTTTTTCAGCATTACAAAAATAAACAAATAAAAGAATAATGTTCAGAACAATTCATTATTAAATTCACATAGAATTGTTAAGCTACAAGAATAATAGTATACCTTAAAAATAATTATATGCCATAGGACTTCAAAGACACACAACATATTGAAGTTCTCAGATATTTTTTCTTGCCATCTTTTTACAAATAGAATAAACACATGCAAGAGTTGCCTAAAGACCGTCCAACCTGGACCGTACAGTACAGCAGTCCATATGAAGATTGAACAAAAACTATTCTGACACTGTAAATCCAACCAAACATTCTGTTTACCATAGTAGTAACATAAACCTTGGGAAACCCAAGTAACATATATTCTGTTTAAATCATAATAGCAACATAAACCCTAGAAAGCCCAAGTAACATACATCATCAAAAACCCTAGGAACATGATCATCAGAATCCCAAAAGAATTGTTGCAGAGATGGAAAATTTCAGTGAAATTACTCAAAAGCTAAGAAGCCAAAAATCACTGTAAACACTGTTTTACTGATGAATCATCTCTGCATCAATGGTTGGCTCCTTTGACAGAGGCACTCGATGCAGTTACTCTACTATCCTAAGAAGCCCCCAAAAAGATTATGCCTTTAGATAGCAAAACAAATCATGGGCCTCATTGATAGATCATCTAGTATATATGATATGCATAAAAATTGCACAAGGAGGCCATATAGATATACTTACGGAACATTATTTAAAAGAAGAGAACAGAGTAGTCTCTGCACATTGGACACTTGGGATCTTGGCTAGGTACCATTATAAATTTATAACAGCTTGGACAACCAATAAGCTTCAAGACATCAGAAACTTCAGTGCTCTTATTGTCCTTGACATTCTGCATGGCAGCAGAAACTTCTATAATCTTTTTGTCCGTGACATTCTTCATGGCAGCAGAAGCTTCTGTAATCTTGTCCTTCACATTCATGATGGCAGAAAAAGCTTTTGGAATCTTAATGTCCTTGACATTCATCAATATGGCAGAAGAAGCTTCTGTAATCTTATTGTCCTTGACATTCTTGTGAATAAGAGATCTGTATGCGGGCAAACTCAGTTCAAGATCTAATGACAACTCTTCTTCATCATTGAAGTTGATAGATCTTGCAATCTTGTATGGAGGAGAGGCCATGCAATTATCAGAGCAGCTTCTCTTAGTTCCAGCTTGTAAAGACAATGGTGATTTTATTCTGCTGCATCCAAACAAATCAAGAGTTCTGAGACTGTTGTGATCATGGATTAGAGCCACACGTAATTACATGAATCAAAGCTAATGCGGACATGTAGTGTTGAATTATGTACATGGAAATCACGAAACAGAGGAAAATCTTAATTACGTGATAAACTTCAATATTTATTAGTCAATTTTTCTTTGCTAGTGCATGAACAATACATGCAATATGAAAAAGTTTTGGATAAGGATTGCAACTGTATTAAAATACCCTTTCGAGTGTTTCGTTTGCATTGAAATCAACATCCTATACAGTCACATGGCTGACCACTTTGAAAAAAAATCCTATACAGTCACGTGGCTGACCAGTTAAAAACGTATGGTGATTTTATTCTGTTGCATCCATTGTTCTCCTCGTTCATTTTCATTTTCACATCTAAATGAGTCTGGTCGGCTGTAACAAAATTGAAAGATCCACAAAGACCTGCTTGGAAAGTGCATTG
>VDFB02147229.1:0-29498 GCA_007258455.2 Sequoia sempervirens | reverse complement strand
GATAAGACGAGATCCCAATCCAAATCTTTGGAATCACTGCCTGAGGTATGGTAACACTCCTCCTATTCCTCAAAACTACAAAATCAAGTAGATGCCTGTCATCTACCTCGAATGACCCTACCTCATCATCACTCTCACCACCACCCCCTACACCACCATCACCCCCACAATCACTCCCTACACCATGATCCCCACCATCACTATCACCTTTGTCATCCCCTCCCTTTCCATCAACTGGTGGTACTAGCTCCTCTAGATGAGTAAATCTTAGAAAGGGATGAGTGTAGAAATACTCTGAATAATCCTCTATCATCATGACATCTATAATATATGGAACATAATCCCATAAACCTAGTGCCAAGGTATAGTACTTAGTATAAGCTTCCTCATAAGATACACAAGGCCCCCACTCTATGACATCCTATCATAGTCGTGCATAATGGGAAACTCCTAGTGGCATCCCCTAAACCTGTCCAAACTACCAACACACTCGCAGATACAGATACTACTTGAGCACATGTGTTCATCGAATCAGATAGCATGATAACAACATATAAGGCATCTCAAGCTGATCCTCAAGCCATTCCTCACAATCCAAGTACGGGTGCCATGTAACAGTCTCCAAATCATCTAGAGCATGCCTCCAATAGGCTACTTTTCCCATCTTATGCTGGACATGTGGACTACTATAAAAAAATACATAGGATCTCCCAGGTGGTCGATCTCTTGCTCCCATGGGTTGAATGATGGCTATGTGCTCCCATGCCCATGTCTACAATAATGTGATCCCATATGAAAGGCTCATCACCCCATAATACACAACCACATGGAAATATGGGTATAAATGTGCTAACATGCATGAACCCCATGCATATGTGGTACCATCTAGTGTCATCCATGATAATACTTGACCCCAACCTGATAAAAACCCCTTTGACCTATGATCAGGACAAACAAACCCACTAATGAATCTAGAAATCACACATGGTAGAGGATCTTATCTACTAACCATCTTTGATCAAGGAATTCATCAGCTTGCCATGAAATCATCTTGGGATATCCTTTTCAATGCAGTTGTCCCACCTTGCTCTATCTTATCATACACCACTATCTTCTGCATCACTAGGATCTAAAGAATGTGGTGCACATCCTCCAGGGTCATTTTCATCTCTCTAGTGGCTATGTGAAATGTGTTATGGTCACTATCCTACCTCTTTTCCAATGTCATCAATAAACCTCTATTGATCATATACTATGGGATATCTAGTATGGATGTCATCCCACAATGTTCGATAATCTCTAAATCTACTATAGAACACTGATGAACCATATTCCATGTCTTCAAGAAATGCTCCTGAGACTAGAGTACATATGAATCTCCCCAATCATAATGTGAAATACAAATCAGTCAATCAAAGCATGTTGAATCAAATATTACAAGTCAATCAATGCCATGTTTAATCAAGATTATCAGTCAATCAATGTCATTTTCAATCAAGATTATTAGCCAATCAATGTCATGTTCAATAAATATTATCAGTCAATCAATGTCATGTTCAATCAACATTATCATTTAATCAAGGTAATGTGTAGTTAACCAAATCAGGTTTAATTAGGACAATCAAATCAATCAGAGCAATCATCAACTCAATCAATCAGGGCAATCAAACCATTATCAATCTTCACCTATCATGAGGTAAATATGCTATCATCCTATTATCGATCCTCACCTATCATGAGGTTGATACATCAATCATGATATCATCAATCCTCACCTATCATGAGGTCGATACATCAATCATCCTATCATCGATCCTCACCTATCATGAGGTTGATACATCAATCATCCTATCATCGATCCTCACCTATCATGAGGTTGATACATTAATCATCCTATCATCGATCCTTTCCTTTCATGAGGTCGATACATCAATCATACTATCATCAATCCTTTCTTAACATGAGGTCGATATGCCATCAATCCTATAATTGATCCTTGCCTATCATGAGGTCGATACATCATTGGTTCTATCATTTTATTCTTGCCTATCATGAGATTAAATCATTAACTATCTTACTTGAACATCAATAAAACAACACAAATCTCACAATCAGATTGAAATCAATCCAAAACATGCCAACCAATGATTACTATGATTTAGAAACATCCTGTAAACATCATCACGAGGGCTTTTCACAATCACACCTTATCAAACAGATTAAAAAATGGGCTAAACCACCTAGAATAAACAAAGGAAAAAACTTTCCAAGGAAACAAGAGGCACCATTTGGGACACTAAAGGTACCAAAACAATGTTTAAATTCACAAAAAATGAAAAAAGTGCTTACAAGAGGCACCATTTGGGACACCAAAGGTGCCAAAACAATGATTGAATTCAAAAAACTTAAAAACAATGCTTACAAGAGGTGCCACTTGGGATACCAAAGGCACCAAAACAATGTTGGAGCTCAAAAACATAAATATGAAGCTTTCAAGAGGTTCCATTTGGGACCCCAAAGGCATCAAAACTCTTAAATCACCCAAAAAATGCATTTTCAAGCTTGCAAGAGGCACCATTTTGGACCCCAAAGGCGCCAAAACTCTCAAACACACTCAAAAACACTTCAAAATGACAAAAACATCATCTGAATGTGCAACAATAACATCAAACAAGATACAACATCTATCTACGATGTTCAAAATACCACTAAAAGGAAAGAAAAATGGTGCAGGAGCACCTCTAAAGGACTAGTTTTGAATGAAGCTCTAAATTTTGTTGTGTTGTTCATAAGGTCATGTAGACCATTAGAGGTGATCTATGGGATGTTTTTGATTAGTTGGAAGGAGGTTGACAAGAGTTAAGTAGTTTTAGCTCTTCATTTTGGCTAGGTTGTAAAAATTGCCTAAGTTTTGAAAACACAGTGTGTTTTACAATGTTTGCTCTAGGTCATCTTAAAGGCCGACCCATGAAGCCCAACAGTTTTGGAAGCCTATTAAAGGCATGAATCGACCCTGAGGCAGGGTTAGAAGCATTATTATTGTGTGACCTATCTGAAGATTGAAGAGAAACAGCGTTATAAGCAGAAATTCCTGCGTTTTGCAGCTTGTTTTGAGTTCAATGGATTAGTTTTTGTTTCTTGGTAGCTGTGGAATGTAGTGTAGTTCACATACAAGAATTTTGAATTCATTAAATAGTTTCTTGTATAGTTTTTAAGCACATTTTTGTATACTGTTCAGTGTTTCCCTATTTTTGTTTTGAATCAGACTGTATTTTGAAGATGTGGTGCTAGAGCACTTTTCCTCTGTACAATCTGTACGGCCCTTTGGAAATAGTGCCTAGTCACCATGCTTGTAAATAGGTTAATTTGTAGGTTTTGTGTGAGTTCATTGGATGCTAGCAAATGGATGCCCTAGGCGAGCCAGAGCAGGCCCGGTTGGGGCAGTCTTGAAGTAAAAACCCCATATCTTGCAGGGGAATAAAGATCTTAGCGAAATTCTTTTTGGAGAATTTAAAGAAAGGTCTTAGCTATGCCTGGAGGTCAGGAGAGGGTTCTGGCAGTTCATCTGGAGTGAGCATTCCTTGACAGTCTTCACACAGCTTTGTGAAACTTAGAAACCCTAGGGTTCTTGAGCATTTTGGTGTTTGGACAGCGTACGGCCTGAGCAGGCTTGAAACCACAAGAATCTTGGAGGTGAGGGCAGGGGAAACACAATTCCTAAGCCAAGAACCTAGATCCTTGGGTGGGTTTAGGAGATAAAGCATTTTACCCCTGTTCAGAGACCTAATTGGGGGCTCAAGGCTACTAGCCTTTCAAACCCTAGGAAGGAACCTTGAGGAAGCAATGGAAAGTTGGAGGTTTGTGGTTGCACAAGGACCTTAGATTGGTCATTTTGAAGCTTTTGAAACACCTTCAAACCCCTGCAAGAACCTTGAAGAAGGTTGAGGTTATTTGGCCTTTAGGGCAGATTAAGGGCCAAAGGAGAGAACATGGCGAAGCACCAAGATTTGCTTGGGAGAAGGACAACTTGTTGATAGGAGAGGAGTTGGTCAGACAACCAGGGGCACCTAGCCATGAGTAGGGACCTATAGGTTAGATTGGTGGAGCAAGGCACCAAGGAGTTCTAATAAGGAAAGGCCTAGAGCAGGAATCAGGAAGTGATTCCTCCAATTCCTCTCCCTATCAGATTGGTATCAGAGCAAGCAAAAGATTTGGGAAAGCAGCTTATATGTCAGAAGTTGAGTCAAGTGAAACTCCCACCATGGTGAAAAATGCACAATTAGCCAAGAGGGTTGAAGAACAAGAAGAGGACAACAAGTCGTTAAAAGAAAGAATAGAGCAACTTGAGAAAGCATTGAACAATGCAAGGTTGGAAGGAAAGGTACCAAAGGAAGAAGAGGTTGCAGAGGAAGACAAGGTCCCTGAACCTGACCCTGTTTTGGAGGAGGAGCCTTTCTTGAAGGCATTGAAAGCCTTGAGTGGAAAAGGACTTGAGGGCATACCACTGTTTAGTGGAAAGATGGAACCTGATTTGGTCATGGACTGGATAGAAGGCATGGAGAATCACTTTGAGTGTGATGGAGTCACTGAAGCACAAAAGGTGAAGGTTGCTAAATCAAGGTTGAGAGGATCAACCTTGACATGGTGGAAGTTTATTCAGACAGAGAGGGAAAAAGAAGGCAAACAACCCATATCAACTTGGAAAGGAATGGTTGCTAAGGTAAAGGAAGCCTATATGCCAGATGATTATGAGATCCAACTTCACAAGAAGAGGCAAAGTCTAAGGCAGAAAGACCTAGATGTAAACACTTATACTGAAGAGTTCCAAAAGCTTTGTATGAGGTCTAATGTGATAGAGGATGAGAGTCTTAAAGTGGCTAGGTATCTTACTGGTTTGAAATGGAACATTCAGGAGGAGATGGCTCTACTGAGTCCCAAGACAGTCCACCAATGTTATCAGTTGGCTATAAAGATTGAGGAAAGGAACAAAAGAAAGCAAGATCAGGCTTCTAAGGGCAGAGGCAAAGGCATAGATCAAAGAGGACAGCGTGGTGGTTACCAAGGTAGAGGCAGTGACCAAAAAAATCAAGGAGAATCAAAACTCACTGAGCATGGAGGTGAAAAATCTTCAAGAGGAGAATTCAATAGAGGAAGAGGACCTCAAGGAGGTTCAAACAGAGGAAGAGGAGTAGGCAGGAGTAGTTCCTATTTTGCAAACATGAAGTGTTATCATTATAACCAACTAGGTCACCCTGCTTATAGATGCCCAGAGAAAGCTTCCTCATCAAGCAATGAAAAGAGAGTGGCTTATGCACAAGAGGACACCATGAGTCCTAAAGCATCTGAGATCAGTCATATAGAGTCTGAGGTAGGAGAGAATCTGATGTTTAACAGGGTTTTGATCAGGCAGCCAGTCAAAGAGGTACCTAAGCAAAGAAGAGCTCTTTTCAGAGTAAGGTGCAAGATACTTGGTAAAGTATGCAAGGTTATACTGGACTCAAGCTCAATAGACAATATAATCTTAAGGAGGTAGTAACAAAGCTAAAATTGGAGAAGGTACCTCACAATAACCCCTACAAGGTCACATGGCTGAATAAAGGGCAGAGTGTTTTAGTTAATGAGCAAGTTACGGTGGAATTTTCAATTGGAGGCTATAAAGAGAAGCTGGTTTGTGATGTATTACCCATGGATGCATGTCATCTACTACTGGGCAGACCATGGCAATATGACAGAAGTTCCATTTATGATGGGAAAGAGAACACCATCTCATTCAAGAAAGATGGAAGAACCTTCAAACTGCAGTCCCTATCAAAAGAAGATGAAGGGCAGTCCAAGGTACCTAACATCATGTTGAGCAGTGGTAAAGAGTTTATCAACAATCTACATCAAGGAGGAGAAGGATATGTGGTTTTAATGCAACCTAAGGAAGAAGCCAAGGCTGAAAGGATAGTCTTACTAGAAGCAGTCCAAAGATTACTTGATAAGTACAAGAGCATAGTCAGTGATGGAACACCTACAACTTTACCACCAAAGAGAGCAATAAGTCATCAAATTGACTTCATATCTAGAGCTTCATTGCCTAACAAAGCAAGCATACAAGCTTACACCTGAGAAAGAACCTAGAGGTGGCTAGGCAAGTGCAAGAATTATTGGATCAAGGATTGATTCAAAAGAGCATCAGCCCTTGTGCAGTACCAGTGGTTTTGGCAACCAAGAAAGGAGGTAAGTGGAGACTTTGTACTGATTCTAGAGCAATCAATAGGATCACCATTAGGTATAGGTTCCCAATTCCTAGAATTGAAGATTTAATGGATTGCCTTGGAGGAGCACAGTATTACACCAAGTTGGACCTCAAGACTGGCTACCATCAAATCAGGATTACGGATGGAGATGAGTGGAAGACAACTTTTAAGACAAATGATGGGTTATATGAGTGGAAAGTGATGCCATTTGGCCTCTCAAATTCCCCTAGCATGTTCATGAGACTAATGAATGAAGTGCTTAAGGATTTCACAGGGATCTTTGTAGTAGTCTATCTTGATGACATACTGATTTTCAGTAAGACAGTAGAAGAACACCTCAAGCATGTGGAGATGGTTTTAAAAGGT
This sequence comes from Sequoia sempervirens, assembly GCA_007258455.2. Classification (NCBI taxonomy): domain Eukaryota; kingdom Viridiplantae; phylum Streptophyta; class Pinopsida; order Cupressales; family Cupressaceae; genus Sequoia; species Sequoia sempervirens. Next base: position 22,890 of record VDFB02147229.1, on the reverse strand, counting down.
TGCAAGAAGAGAAGTTGGCAATCAACCTTGAGAAGTGTGAGTTCTTCAAGCAAGAGCTTGTGTATCTAGGCTTTGTAGTATCCAAAGGAACGTTGAAGATGGATCCAAGCAAGGTGGAAGCCATCCTTAACTGGCCTACACCAACCACAACAACAGAGGTAAGGAGTTTTCATGGTTTAGCTCAATTCTATAGAAAATTCATTAAGGAATTTTAGTGGCATATGTGCACCAGTCCTAGATACTATCAAAGGTGGTCTGAAAACAAAGTTTAAGTGGACTCAAGAGGCTGATAAAGGGTTTGAAAAACTGAAACAAGAAGTAGCAACTCAACCAATTTGTTGTTGCCTAGTTTTGACAAGTTGTTCACAGTTGAGTGTGATGCAAGTGGAGTAGCAGTAGGAGGAGTACTTAGTCAAGAAGGTAGGCCTATATCCTTATTTAGTGAAAACTCAATGAAGCCAAGCAAAATTACTCTACCTATGATCTAGAATTATATGCTTTAGTGTAGTCCCTTAGGAAGTGGAGGCATTATCTGTTACCCAAAGAGTTTGTGGTCTTTACTGATATAAGCCCTTAGTTATATCAACACCCAAGAGAAGCTGAGTAATAGACATTTGAAATGGATGGAATACATCCAAGCCTTCACATTCACTATCAAGCACAAAAAGGGACAAATGAATAAGGTTGCAGATGCATTAAGCAGAAGGTTGTTGATAGTGCAGGAGATACAGCTGAAAAGCATTGGATTAGAGAGTTTCAAAGACCTCTATGGTGAGGATGAAGACTTCTTAGAAGCCTACAAGGTATGCTCTAATTTTGAGAATCATTTTCATAGCCAATATTCTGAGTATACATTGCAAAATGGACTGTTATTTAAGGGTAATCAATTATGTGTTCCAAGAGGGTCAATGAGGGAAAATCTGATTCAAGAAAAGCATAATGGCAGTCTTAGTGGGCATTTTGGTATTAATAAAACTTTAGAGCTAGTACAAAGGTTCTATTATTGGCCTAAGTTAGCAAGAGATGTCAGAAAATATGTGGAACAGTGTGTTGTGTGCATGAAAGCTAAGGGAGGAGCTAGCAATGTTGGTTTATATCAACCCCTACCCATTCCTAACAGACCATGGGAGTGTGTGAGCATGGATTTTGTGGTAGGTCTTCCTAAGACCAAGACTAGTTTTGACAGTGTTTATGTTGCGGTAGACAGATTTAGCAAGATGAGCCATTTTATTCCCTGCAAAACTACTCATGATGCAAGCTACATAGCTCATCTTTTCTTCAAGGAAGTTGTTAGGATCCATGGCTTTGCCTCTAAGCATTGTTTCTGACAGAGATGTGAAGTTCATGAGTCATTTTTGGAAGACTCTATGGAGCAGATTGGGTACAAATCTGTCATTTGGATCAGCTTACCATCCTCAGACCGATGGTCAAACAGAGGTGGTTAACAGAGTGCTAGGTAATCTTCTGAGGTGCTTAACTAAAGAATATGGACAAGACATGGGATATGGTGATTTCTCAAGCTGAATATGCCTATAATGACAGTGTCAATAGAACTACAGGGAAAAGTCCTTTTGAGGTTGTGTATGGGATGCACCCAAGAGGCATATGTGAGCTCAAGATCTAGGATCCATGGAAAATAGGAGTGGACATGCAGAAGACTTCACTCAGACCATGAAGGAGATTCATGAGCAGGTCAAGCAAACAGTTACAACAACAACCCAAAAGTTGAAGGAGAAAGTTGATCTGTCAAAGAAAGATGTGCAATTTGCAGTTGGGGACTATGTTATGGTCCACCTCAACAAATCCAGATTGCAGAAGGGAATGTCAACCAAGTTATAGATGAAAAGAGTGGGTCCATGCAAGGTATTGGCCAAATATGGCAAGAATGCATACAAGGTGGAGTTACCATCAGATTTGGGCATCTCTCCAGTGTTCAATGTAGCTGACTTGATCAAGTACAAGGGATCAGTCAAGGATGTGGATTAGAATAGTCAGGAAGTTCTCAAGGACATCAGTAATGTGACCTTTCCTCAACAAGACAAGCTTCAGGCAGAGAAGATCTTGCAGTCAAGGGTGAAGAAGACTACAAGGCACAAGGTGTACATGGAGCATCTTGTCAAATGGAAGGATAAGCATGAATTAGAAGCTACCTGGGTAGAAGAAGCAGACTTTCAGAAGCAGGGCATTGATATGACTCTGATCTCTCCCAAAGTTCCTTAGTTGTTTGTGCTGAGAGGGGGAGAATGGTGCAGGAGCACCTGGGAAAGGACTAGTTTTGAATGAAGCTCTAAATTTTGTTGTGTTGTTCATAAGGTCATGTAGACCATTAGAGGTGATCTATGGGATGTTTTTGATTAGTTGGAAGGAGGTTGACAAGAGTTAAGTAGTTTTAGCTCTTCATTTTGGCTAGGTTGTAAAAATTGCCTAAGTTTTGAAAACATAGTGTGTTTTACAATGTTTGCTCTAGGTCATCTTAAAGGCCGACCCATGAAGCCCAACGTTTTGGAAGCCTATTAAAGGCATGAATCAACCCTGAGGTAGGGTTAGAAGCATTATTATTGTGTGACCTATTGAAGATTGAAGAGAAACAACGTTATAAGCAGAAATTCCTACATTTTGCAGCTTGTTTTGAGTTCAATGGATTAGTTTTTGTTTCTTGGTAGCTGTGGAATGTAGTGTAGTTCACATACAAGCATTTTGAATTCATTAAATAGTTTCTTGTATAGTTTTTAAGCACATTTTGTATACTGTTCAGTGTTTCCCTGTTTTTGTTTTGAATCAGACTGTATTTTGAAGATGTGGTGCTAGAGCACTTTTCCTCCGTACAATCTGTACGGCCCTTTGGAAATAGTGCCTAGTCACCATGCTTGTAAATAGGTTAATTTTTAGGTTTTGTGTGATTTCATTGGATGCTAGCAAATGGATGCCCTAGGCGAGCCAGAGCAGGCCCGGTTGGGGCAGTCTTGAAGTAAAAACCCCATATCTTGCAGGGGAATAAAGATCTTAGCGAAATTATTTTTGGAGAATTTAAAGAAAGGTCTTAGCTATGCCTGGAGATTCAGGAGAGGGTTCTGGTAGTTCATCTAGAGTGAGCATTCTTTGACAGTCTTCACACAGCTTTGTGAAACTTAGAAACCCTAGGGTTCTTGAGCATTTTGGTGTTTGGACAGCGTATGGCCTGAGCAGGCTTGAAACCACAAGAATCTTGGAGGTGAGGGTAGGGGAAACACAATTCCTAAGCCAAGAACCTAGATCCTTGGGTGGGTTTAGGAGATAAAATCATTTTACCCCTGTTCAGAGACCTAATTGGGGGCTCAAGGCTACTAGCCTTTCAAACCCTAGGAAGGAACCTTGAGGAAGCGATGGAAAGTTGGAGGTTTGTGGTTGCACAAGGACCTTAGATTGGTCATTTTGAAGCTTTTGAAACACCTTCAAACCCCTGCAAGAACCTTGAAGAAGGTTGAGGTTATTTGGCCTTTAGGGCAGATTAAGGGCCAAAGGAGAGAACATGGCGAAGCACCAAGATTTGCTTGGGAGAAGGACAGCTTGTTGATAGGAGAGGAGTTGGTCAGACAACCAAGGGCACCTAGCCATGAGAAGGGACCTATAGGTTAGATTGGTGGAGCAAGGCACCAAGGAGTTATAATAAGGAAAATGCCTAGATCAGGAATCAGGAAGTGATTCCTCCAATTCCTATCCCTATGGAAAATACTAACAAAGAGGTTTCTCGTAAAGCGTACCATAGGTCCAAAGGCATCAGGATGATCTTGTTGGCGAAGATGCTCGAAACAATGCTTGTGGTATGGGATCACCATCTTCCTCTAAGCTCTCCAATATTCATCTTCTCCAAACTTAAAATGTGCAGATGTATCCCATTTTACTACTTTTTACCTTTTCAAGGGTAAATAGGGGGAATTATGGTGGGATTTATTTCGCATTTTTACCATAAAGGAGTGATAATTAGTCAACACTATTCAAGGAAAGAACTTGCAATCAATTTTTGAAAGATAAATCATCTCTAACATCAAACTCTCACTGAATCAATGTTGCATCATCATCAAATCATCACAACACAATCACATCATTCCAACATTTCATTTTCACATCTACACATTAACTGATTTATCTCTCGAGGGGGCATATATACATCAATACTTGAAATTCAAAAGTTTGGGGGATTGTCTAGGGCATTGAAATCATGCATCATATGGGGCATCAAAGTCTTTTTTGGGCATCGACATCAAAATTTTCTTTGAAACAATGTGTAAACACATCACTTCAAAGAGGGGAAAAATGTATACACCTAAAAATAGTCATCATATTCAATTAATTAAATACAACCTATTTGATTAATGTTTTGACTACATATAATTAATTCTCCAAAATCATATTCTTCTAAATAATTAAATAAACAAAGTATCATAAACATGTTTATTTAATTAATCTTCCTTAATCCTAATTAATAATTAGAGCACACGTCTACTAATTTTTCTTGTGCCACCTCACAAAGGTCACATGAAAATAAATAAGCCTAATTATTAATTAGAATTGTCCTGACACAATTCCACCAATTGGACAAAGCACATGGCTTTATTCTCCCACACTTCCAACAAATTTGGAGCACATGGGCCTTTGTTTCACACACTTGGGTCTCCCATCCGAATGGCATGTTTCCCATTGGTCAAGAGATTCCTCCACACACATGGAATGTTGTCTTTGGTCAAGGGGACAACATTCCGATTCTCTCCATCTCCACCATCTATTCTTTCTCCTTCAAATCTAGACTGTTGATAGGTGCCACCTCACAAAATGCTTGAGAAACCCTATAAATACACCCCCTTTCCTTTGCATTTATCATCCACATTTGACGTAAAGTTACTATGCAAGTTTTTCTTAGGAGCTTGGAGCATTCTTGGAGTCTTATAACTAGATTTTATATCATGTTTTATGTTGCATTCTCATCCTATATAATTAACACATTGCTTCATAGTTTCATTTTATCATCCCCATTGCATCAAAGTTGCATTTTAGATTAGTTTGTTTTTTGTTGCATTTGAGAAAATGCATAATCATGAATAGTTCATTTTAGTTTCACATCATCTCACTCATCTCCACTTTTTAATTTTTCATCAACATCATCTTTCTTTTATCATTGTATCCATCATCCTTTCCATTATTTTGTTTCATATAGAAGGATACCACTAATCATTCCAACACACATTTTCACATAGAAATCATCTTATCTTGCATATTAAGCATCAAATATCATTTTATAAGTTGCCATTTTAAAAACCATTGTTCCCATAGAAATATGAGGGCCAAATGGTTTAATAAATCCCTAGAAATAGAGGACAATGATACACATTTGAAAGGTTTCATTGTATTAGAAATAGAGTAGTTTACTTGATCAAACTTTGAATGTAAACCATTTCATTAAAGTTTGTGTTAACATTAAATCTCTCCACATTCAACACATGCATAGTTATTACCTCTAATCTCTTTGAATAGTATTATTGTTAAAGGAGTGTTGTCTAAAGTTATTTTATGTCATTTTAAATAACTTTCACATTGCTTGATTCTTGACAACTAATCTTGTGTTTTTCTTGAACACTAAGGTAATTATTTAAGTTTATTTTATAATTACTTTAGGGTTCATATTATTCATCCTTATTTATATTAGTTAGATCCTTATAAATGAGTTATAGGTGTATCTAAAGTGAGACTAAAATGCATTAGATCACATTTATCTTGTTAAATCATGTAGACATTAATTAAATAATTTTACCATAAGTTATTTAATTGATCACATTGCATTTAACATTCACACATTAAGAAAAATTATAAAAACATCAAATACACATGTATATATATACATATATATATCAAATTTTTTAAATGCATCTCAATATCATATACAAACTCACAAAGGTCTATGAGAACTAGAACCCTTAGGCTCTAGCGCTTGTGATTTAGTCCCTAGACATCGTGAGATAGTTTTATGTGATTGTGATTGAAAACTACTGACTCTAAGTGCATACTCCAGTCCACTTGTACCTGAGCTATCTTTGCATGTAGTCTCTCAACCTCCACTGAGGTCTATAATGATATTCTTGCACTCTCAACTTGACAAAGTCATCTCCTCACACTCTCGTACACTGCCTGCAGCCTTGTGAAAGTTCTGAGTGACTCTGGTTCCTCATCCATGATTGGTGGGGGCATGTATTCAAGATCCATTTCCTCCTCATCGATCGAACCAACCACTATCTCTATGGTAGCCTAATGATAGAACTCTTGGTAGTCTCTCATCACTCCTACAAGATAGACAAGGTACACAATCAGTAAACATCATCATGATGTATATACATATAAACAAAGCATAAATACTTAAGTACATGCATAAAATCAAACAAATCATCACCTATGTCTCCAGACAAATGAGGAATATCAACCTCATCTTATTTGGGGTGCATGTAGGATGTGTTATCCTCTCTTTGACTCTGGGTGTCGATGTCTACTATAGCTACTACACATGATCTGGTCTTCTTAGTGTGTGAGGACACTTCATGCTTGTACTAATCCTTAATCAATACCTCATCACCCTCACTTAGGGGTGGCTCCTCATAATACTCATCCTCCTCATAATCCTGATCACCCTCATCCTGCTCTCCATCCTACTCCTCATAGTCAGGATTGGCCTCTGACTCATACTCGTCAGTAATAACATCAGTAAATATATTTGTTGGCTTGTATTGCACATCCTCTACTCTCTCCTCTAGCTCATCTCCCTCATCTAGTGTTGGTCCTACATCACCTATAGGCACATCCATGGGAAACATAGGAGCTAGTCGTGTCACTGACCACCACTCCTCATTCCCATCTGTGCTACCAACATCATCAATGTTGGAAACTAGTGATTGATCATGATTTGAATCATTGGAATTTCTTTCATGAACATGATCTATAGTAAACTGAACAGTATCACTTTATCTCTAGGAACTCCAAACTAATTTCCTAATGAAGGGGCATTCCCTTGGTGGTGTCTACACCTTCCTAAACTATTGCATGACTCACCTATAATAGAAATTTTGTACAACATAGTCATGCCTCCCAGCTAGAAACCTAACCATCTATATCCTCCTCAGCTATCCTATGGGAACTAGCAACTATAGAGTGAGTAAATAAGGTATCCAAAGGATCTCATCCTTCTCTATCTGGTCAAATGTCACCATCCAAAATTTTAAATCTTCATACTACCACAAGCATCACATATGAGATTTGAATGCTTGTGGATATCACGTAGCTATAGAAAAAGGGATTCTGACAAGCCTAGTGCATGCAATATGCTCAAGGAACCACACCTATAGAATCATGTAGTGCACCATACTATCGATATCTCAAAACAAAAATATGCCAAGATCATAATATAAGCTTTTTAGGATAAAATGAACCCGTGCATAGACTGTCTTGTACTCATACACCCCTCAAATCAATTGTACCAATCTTCCATCTAAGTGTTCCCCTCATCCATCAAGATTGATAATAAGAGCCACTATATGCATCATAATCTATCTAACAATAGGACCTCATGAATATAGAAGCATAGGAAGCTTGATCCATTCTCTAAGACACTCATCATGAACATGTCCATCCGAGCACTACTGCAAATCCACTTTCTTCTCATGAAATGATTGATCCCCCAAGAAATATACCTACTCTCCCTCAATAGGAACTTAGAGAATATGATGTACATCCTCAAAAGTGATGATCATCTCCCTAGTAGGAAGATGAAAGGTACATGTATCGACATCCCAATGCTTGCATATGTCCAAGAGCATGGAATCATGATATGTCATGGGTGGCATTAGATATTCCCAATAGATACCTACTACATGTAGATGCTCTATCTCTACTACTAATAGCACTAGTGCTAAATCTCTCAGAAAACCAATTTTCCTTCCCCCTAGCCGTTGTTGTGACCACATGAGGACCTATCCAAAATCATCATAAAATTCTCTAAATGTTCATAGAATCTTTTCAATTTTCACATATTTCATCATGCAAGTGTGCTAAAGTAAATCTAGTGTGCTTTTCAAATGGACCTAGACACTTTAGAACCCTTTTATGACACTTCACAAAGAAATGGGACACTTTGCGAAAAAAGGGAAAAATTTGCAACAAAAAAATTCTAAGATCCTAAATCAACCTATCCATGCCTTAAAAATCACTAAATTATTACAAAATCACAAGGTGAAGGTTGTAAAATTGACTCAAATCATAATACAACTTGTCGCGTGTCACCTACTCTCGAAGCTCATCCAATCATCCAATCATAAAATGCAAGAGTAAGTGAAAAATTACTTTCTTCTACTTCTTTTACCCTATTTTCATCACTTTTACTCTTATGCATTAACTTAGGGTTATTTTCTCTTAAGAGTTCATATAGCATCTTTTCTTGAAAACAACATAATGAGAGCTAGGGAAATCTATTTTCGATGTCGTTTGATTTGTTGGAATCATGATTCTACACTCAAAATCATAAATCATCTATTGTTATGTGGCATGGTACTTGAAAATACCCTATGGTATGATGTTCTCTATTTGACATGGCTAGATTGCTACATTGATTTCACCTCCATAAAACAAGAACAATCAAGGAGGGGCGTACATCTACCTTCAAATTGGATTCCTAGGAGTTAGATAAAAGGATTTTTTTGGACAATTAACAAATGGGTGTTGTAGGATGTGGTTCCTAATGTTGTGGTTTTTTAGATAACTACACTATGGGTTCATTCTCCCACCTTTTGAATGAGTATCATTTTATGTGATAAAATGCATTGTTTAGAGTCCTTTAGCTTACATATGCATGTAGAGTCATATGGGTGCTAAAGCAGGGGATAAATGTGGCATACAAAATTTGACACTCTTGAGAATAGACACAATTTCACACCTAATTAGACCTACTTTTGAGCACCCCTACATTATTCATTCTTCAAAACAACATTTATAGGCCCCTAAGACCCATTATTTTTTATCTAGAGGCTTGTTTCACTTGAGAAATCACTTAAATCTTGACAAACATCATTCAATTCATCCATATCTTGAACATTTTCCTTCAAAAACCACTGGTGGGACCCATTCGCCACCTTGGGTGAATGAGTCCCCTTTGGTGAAACCCATTCACAAAGGGTGGTGAATAAGTCTCTTTTGAAGGAAATTTCAATTTTGAGTGGGAATTCTATTAATTCAACTTAAGTTTTTGATAAATGTTGGCCTCTTAGGTCTAAATAATGGGAAAATTAGGTGTTGATGCTTATAAATATTTATTTTTTAAGTCATTTTTCACATCTCAGTCATTTCACATATGGAAAATTCTAAAGTCAAGTCTTCTACAATAAGTTTCATTAGTAAAGTTTAAGTTTTAGGATAGAAAACTAGGGTTTTTACAGGTTTGGAATCTCATTCTTCATTCAAGATTCAATATTGTAAAGAGTTGATGATGGATGCCTATGGTGAATCATGGAGAAATCTAGGTTGAGGAGATGCAACTAGCCATCAAATCACACCTAAAGACTTGTTTTCAAAGTGATTCAATCTTCCATTTCTTCTCTATTTCAAATGAAGTGTTGCATTTCATTTCCATTTGCATGAAATTTTATATCCATTTTTATGTGTTGTGATCTTTCTATGGTTGAGTTATTGCATCACTCAAATCACATTTGCATTTCTTATTGCCACACAATAGAATAGATTTTTTGACATACTTCAAACTTTCCTAGTCTTTATCACATTGAAGGCTAGGGTTTTATGCAATTTTTTCTCTATTTAAGATTTAATTACCTAGCTAGGGGTTTGACCAAGGGAAACACACATTAGACACAATTTTAAGTTGTTTTGTAGGAATTTTTTGAGATCCTGATTATATTTTCCATCAAAAAGTGTTGTACATGTGTCAAGGTTTAGAATAGAGATTTGAAATCACAAAAAATTGAAAGTGAAATGATTCACCATGCATAGTGAATGAGTTCTTCATGAGGTTAATTTTTGAGTCAAATGCAGATCCATACACCCAATTGGCAGAAAACAATTTCTAGGTAGAAAAGCCTTAACCTGGGATTGATTTGCCCAGGGTGGTGAATGAGTCCTGGTTAGCTAAAAATTAGATTTTTTAGATTTCCAGATTGCTTTCTAGTCCTCTTCAACTTCTCAAGTGCACACATTTTGAGATATAGCTTTCTATTTAATTTTAATTGCTTTTTTGTTCATTCTTTTAAGCTTTTTGCAAATATCACTGTGTTTTCAAATATTGCACATTTCTTAGGTTTTACATTCATAATTAGTTAATTACCTTTTTTAGTTGCATTTAGATCATCATATTTAGTCTTAGTCACATCATACATACATTATATTGAGTGCACCATATTGATTTTGGGGGTTTATCTCTCTCCTTTTAGGTGAAAAACCCTAAGAGTGCAAGAGTAGTATATAAGCCTATAAAATTGATGGTTCAATCAGGAATATCTTTTATTGCTTTCATGAATCTGAGATTAAAAGAAGGAATCAAGTCTTCTTCATCTTGTTGGATTTCCCTAAATCTTTCTCTTGTCTCATTTGGACTGACCCTTTCACCAATTTATTCCACAAATGCTATTTTAAAAGCATCACATGAAGCTATAGAACATACTGGTAAATATGAGTACCCATCTGTAACATCTTATTTTAATGACTAAGAAAACAATTTCGTGACAACATCCTCATTATTTATCTTAAAATCATCCATCAAATCTATGAATGCATTTAGGTGTCTGGAAGCTAGCTCATAATTTTTCCTTGTAATTTTTGGTAGAAGTATCCTAATATCATTAGGAATCTAGTTAGGAAATCCTTTGATACCTCTAAAACTTAATGTCTTATATCTTTCAATAGAGAACTTATTTTGAGGGAAAGCTAGGAGTTGCATACCTGACATAGTCTTACTTGATATTCTATTAGGAAATACATCAAAATGATACATTTCTCTTGTGTATTTATTCAATCCTCAAATATTACTTCATAGTTAATGAGAAACTACCTCATTATGATTATAAAGATGTGCAACTCAAATATACTCATTACTTAAAGCTTTTTAAAATATTTTTTTTGTAAATAAGCATACTTCTTCCAACCTACTTAAATACTACAAATTTCACCTAAAAAGTATGTAAAATAACCACCACTATTCCTTTCTCTAGTGCTTTAATTCAATTAATTAGGAACAAAGTATTTCTTCCACATATCTAAAAAATGGCTTTGATACAAGTTTATTTCTTCTTGCAAATCAAAACAAGGGAAAATACCTAAATATATATGTAGATATTTTGAATTATGCTTTGTCAAGTTCTTTTCATAGAGTTGCCACCTCCTTTGTAGAGGATCAAACTTCAACAATATGAAGTTTCTTTCACCAGTTGCTTTCACTTTAAGCTTCCTTTTCCTCAAACAATATTCACTAGCATAGAGTACTTAAGAGTCGCCATCCACTTTTAGTGAGAACTTTATTTTAGAACCTTTTGTGACTCTATCAAGGAAAAATAATCTACTACAAAGTTTTTCTCAAATAAGTCCCCAATAGAGTCACCATTTTTGTTGGTTATTTTCTTAGAACCAAACTTATTATTAACACATACCTATGAACTTGTCAGAATTGAATTATCAGTAAGGGTAAGGATTGGCCAACAATTTAGTTAGGGTTTTTAGGCCTTCACTTCTTCACTTTGGGATCTATGAAACTTAGGAGGGTAATCCTAAAAAATGTGTTTACAGATACTAGTGTGTCTAGGTATCAAACACGAAATAAATATATGATTCTCCTTAAATGTCTACTAGACACAATGCCTTAAAGATTTGGCTGACCTTCATAGCAATGACTAGCTTAAATAAGAGAAAATGTAATTCATTAAGATTCACACACACCTAGAAAGAGATTTACATGTAAGTTGATTATATTGTTGTGATCAACTGTTGAATTGGTAACCACGACTGGAGTATAATTACCTTGCTAAAATAGTACCATATTCTTGGAATGGATTCAAACCAAATACCCACATGATTAGATAACAATTTTATATTTGACAATACCTAAATCCTTGAAAATATTGCATTACAATATTTCCACTTATCATCTCTACAATTTTCTTCTTACTAGCATCCTCATACATGAATTACTTCAAACCCATTGTTATATTCAAACATTTACATACATTCATTGAATTGATAAGCAATAATAGAGAAATACATCCATTGGAAACCAACAAAGACAAATAAGATAATCATTGATTATATTATTCATAGTTTGTATAACCTATACATAGAAGAGTAACATGTAGAAACTTCATACTATTTTGCTATATGTATTGTCATTGTCATTATCATAAAACCATATAAATATCAAATAAATTTATCCCTAAAAAATATATTACTAGAAAGCTTGGTATCCATTTTTGTCTCTATGTATAACCCCTTCAAAGAAAAATACCCACTAACCTCTTTTGTAATCAGCTTTGAAATCCCTTTTATAAGAAAAGGGAGCAACAAACATCATGATTAATTACACCTACATTTCATTTTAATTTCAAAATGAATTTCACCAGAATGTGAAAATATTCCCCAATAAATTACAACTAATCATTTGTAGGATAGTCGTAGGCAAAAAGAAAAACTCCAAAAAAACAATAGTCAGGGAAGACCCACTAATCTTTAAAAGCATCACCATCATAACATCTAAAACATGGAAACTCACACCAAAATGAGAAATGACACCATTAACATAGAGGGAACAAATAAAAAAACCCACACCATAATGAGGTAGCACAAAGGTCCAAAAACTGAGAACCAACTTAGAAAGGGAATGGGATCCTACTTTTCCTTGTTAGTAGCAAAGTAAGTATGCCAGTTCAGTGTCCTTATTGAAAGTGGAGTAGCCATCACCACCTCATCCTTAGAATCAAAATGTATACATCCAAAATTGGTTCGGACAATATTAAATAAATATCGATTATTTAATTAATAAAATCTTTATTCTTCTACTATATAAATAAATTGCAAATTTATTTACATAGTTCATACTTTCTAAGTTCCTCTATTCTAATTCACCCTCTTCATGATTTAATTGAAATAAACAAATCTAAATACTTTTATTTTTATTTTAATTGACTCTGTCTCATTAAATTTGAATTTTAAAATTTGAATTTTATGACATCTCTACATATTTCTCTAACTACCTTCTAGCTCATCCTCCAACTTGCCATGTGTCACATGAAAATAATTATCTTTATTTTCTAAAATGAATATTTTTTCTCAAAAAATTTAACCACCTTCAAGACACATGGCTCCTTCATTCAAATGATTCCTTCTTACACTTGGAAAGATGATTTTATTAAAGGGAACAATTGCCTTGTTTTCTCCATCCTTCTCATTCTTCACCGTCAATTTCTCTAGATAAAATTGCAATCATTCATGGCTGCCAACTCACCAAATACCTTGGTTAAATCTATAAATTGAGGCCCATTTATAGATTTTTCATAAGGAGAATTTGCATAACATCACTTTGCAGAAATTCATTCAATTCTTTAAGAGATTAGTTTTTATTTTCAATTCAACATTTTAGAATAGTCTAGAAATTTGTTTAGAATCATGGATCCTTTAGATATTTCTTAGTCTAATTCAACATTTATACTTATATAAATTTCATTTACATTAGCTTAATTTTGCATTGTATCATTTCTATATCACTTTGTAAATAGTAGTTGACTCACCATGTCATTTCATCATTTCATCTAGTTGAATCATTCAATCATGTAGATGTAGAATTAGATTCCACATTATAGTTAAATAGGCTACTTATTTCTTAGATGACATCCTAGTTATTTGTGCATGAATAAGATCTGAGAGCATAATTTCTAAGACATTTAAGATTAGAGGAAGATGGGATGTTTTTAAGGAACTATGTTAACAAATTATGTTTAAGTTAGATTTACTTACTATAATGCTTTCCATCTAAGTGTGTTGTTAATTTGATATAATTCACGCATATTTTGTTACACACATAAATTGGCACCCACCGTGGGGCCTAGCCCTTGTTAGTTTGATATTTTCTAGAAAGTGTGTTTTATAGGCTCTGATGAGTGTTTCTTTGGTGCAACCACTAAATTCTTCAATGCTTCCAAAAGATTATTTGGGCCATAAACCAACTGTTTTGGTGCTATGAAGGATTTCTCCAGTGCAAGCCATTTTGTGGTGCATCGGGGAGTTTCTGTGGCACTTTTACCAATTTTTGTGGTGCTTCTACTTACTTTAATGGTGCTTTCAATTTCCTCAGTAAAATTTTCCCGAGAATGAAAACTGATGTTGGTTTTTCTATTTTGCAAATTTCATAAAACACTGTCAATGACTTTACTGAAACTCTAGAATGCTTGTAAAAGAAAATTCATGATAAAATACTAATAAATCTGATGCAGGGGTTATATTTTGTCTTTCCTTCTTGCTTAAATTAGGAACATAGATTAATTAACAAGGAAGGAACACCATGTTTGTTGCATGTGGGAATGGTAGGAATATGCTCTCCCCTTAACTAGGTGATCAAAAAGCTGGACGCATTCCTTTTCATTATTTGTGGTGTGTTTTGAATGGTATGCATATGCTCTCCCCTTAACTAGGTGATCAAAAATCCAAACCCATTCTTGTTAATCTGTGAGTGTGAGTAGGGTATACAATGTGGGTTCTCTCTTTATTCATGTAGAATAAACATTGATTGAACTATGGGTATATTCTCTTGCTTTTGTTTATCCTAGAGGTCCTAGCTTGGGGAAAAAGTACTCACCCAAGGGAACGACCCAACCAACAACATGCTAAAACCAAGCACATTTCCAATTGGGATATAAATGTGGGTATTGGAACAAAGGCCAATATCACAAGGATAGTCCCGACAAGAAGGGAAACAATGGTCTCTCACCACATAGGTTATCCCCCACAAATAGAAAGTCCTTACTAAAACCCTTGTATTAGTTTGGACAAAACCTTTATTTATTCTCTCAGTACAACAATGGTCATTATGAAGGCATACACATTCCCACAATTTTTAGTAGAGATGATCATCCTACCATGAGAGTTTATGGAGGCTAGAAGCTTGGTTGACCTAAGAAGTGAGTGCACTTTAAGGGGGAGCCTGTGTACCCAAGCTTCTAAATTGATTTGCTAAAAATAAGTGCAGCTAGGGTAAAACCCACATGGAATCCAAGAGAATATAGTCTTTCACAATGCTAAGGAATGTACATTGTGCTTGATTATGCTTGTCAAAAAAATTTCTAACCAAAATTGAAAAAAAAACCCACACACTAGAAAAGTACAAAACTATGATTCAAAATACATCATTTGGAAGAAACTATCCTCTAACCAAACACCAAAAAAATCAAGCAAACTAGAAACAAACCATTACATTCTCTGTTCAGTGCTTCCATTGTTTTCTATATCCCTTTCACTAATTTTTTCAGCACATCCACCTTCTATTACAGTGCGTCCACCCCATTTTCTAGTGCATCTCCTGAATTTTGTGGTGCATCTACCAAATCCTACAACACATTGACCAAAAACTCTAGCGCATTTGAACTATTCTATGGCTCATTTGCCTAATTTTGTAGCACATGCCATCCATTCTCTAGAACATACAATCTTTTTTGTGGCACTTTTCGATGCTTCCACTAACTATAATGACGCTTCAACCAAAATTCATAAAAAAAGAATTAGATTGTTCTTTACCTAACATTTTGAAACCAAATATAGAAGATTTTTCCAATTCAAGATCATTCCTCATAAACCAAGGAGCTTAAACATGTCCTTTATCCAATGACTTCATGAAAAATCAAAATTTTAAAACCAAAATTTTTAGCTCTTAGTCCAAAAAGATCAGCAAAAATGTCTTTCTATGCTCTACAAATTTAGGGATAGATTCCTATTCAACTTTTACAGAAAATATTCAAAGAACAACCTTAGTTTGTATTTGTTCTACTGTTTCCAAAATTCAAGAATCTTCCAATGATTCAAACATCTTTTCTATAAAGGAAATTTCTCACCATTTCAAGATTGGAACCCAAAATTGCAAAATCTTCTCAAGTTTTGGAATTATCCCTTAGAGTCCAAAACTTTGTTAAAATTGAATTCCACAAGTGAAACCCCTTTTTACCTAAACTTTGATCACACATCCAAAAAGTGCCCCATCATCAAGAACCCAAAATTTGATGATCAAGTTGAGTTTCCCCATCAAGATTCATCATGCTTCATCTTGAAACAATACACTTTAAATAAAGTTTTTTTACCTTTTTTATATCAATAGAATTCATTATTCTATTCAACTTAGGTATTCCTTGGGCGCTCTCAAATAACAATCAAAATTTAGAAAACCTTCATCACTTGCATGCCCACTTTAACAAGGCCCCAAAAAACAAAAGTGTAAGGACAAAGAGCTAGAATCTCAAAATACCATGGAAAAACCAGAGGAAAATCCCTTTCACAAGGTTTCCCAAAATGAAGAAGATATAATTGTGGAGGAAATAGAACAAGCCAATCAAGATCTCAAATTCCATAAATTCATAGAATGAATCTTTGAGAAAAATGGTAAAAAATAACTCTTAATGTTAGAAAATCGTGGATCCAAATTACCTAGTGACTTTGATGTCAATAAATTGAAGAAAAACCAAAAGAAAACTGAAACTGAAACACCTCCCACAAATCAAATGGCTATTATAACCCATCAAATGCAAAACCTTCAACAAAAATTGCAAGATATGCAAGGAGGGACTCCAAAAAGATACTTGTTACAAGATATTTTTCCCTATCCCTTTGATAGAAGGTTAATTAAACATGATACCATTTCCTCAAAATTGTGAATTTCCAAAATTTGACAAATACAATGGGAAATCAGACCCTATAGACTATGTGCAGGAATTTCAAACAATGAGTCTTGAATTTTCTCATGAGTAAACATATCTAATGAGACTCTTCCCTCGTAGCTTAGGAGGTCACTGTATGGAATGGTTTTCAAAATTACAACCAAGCATAAAATCCTTCCAAGAACTTGTTAACAAATTCAACACACAATATTCCTACAACATCGCACTCAACATAACCATGAAGGACCTTTGTAATATGAAATAGAAACAAGGAGAATGTTTTCTCATGTTCTTACAAAGGTGGAGAAGATTATTTTCCCAATATGCTCATCCTATACTAGAACAAGAAAAGATGAAGATTTTTATTGATAACCTTAATAGTGAAATGAGCTATTGATTACAATTGCAATGTCCCCTAGCTTTGAAAAAATGATAAAAAAATGGTGTCAAAATCAAAGAAGCTCTAGTCAAAAGAGGGGTATTAAAAATTCAAAATGAAGGATCAAACAATGCTAGTTCTTGCAATCATCACAACAATGAGAAACCTATATTTTTGACAAGAAACAAGAATTCCAATGATGGTGCTAACGAAACACATAATGCAAAATCAATCTTTAATATATCAGGAACCACAACCAAAACCGATCAAAACAACAATGAGGGAACCAATCAAAATATCAACCCACCCAACAATCAAAACAGTCACAATCAAAGTTACACCAAATAAAATCCTTTACCATATCAAACATAATCAAATCATAGAAAATTCACACCTTTGGGTCAATCATACGAATATGCATTGAGGGAAATTCTTGAAAATAATCTCATAACATTACCTAACACTTGAGGTTTTGAACCAAAAGTAAAGTTTTCATGGTGGAATGATGCCTGTTACTATGAATTTCATCAATGAAAAGGTCACCAAACAAATAACTGCATGCAATTAAAACAAAAAATACAAGACATGATAGATAGTAAAATCATATGAATTGAGGGCTCCAAACAAATGCAGATCTTGGTGCATTTAAGAATCCATTATCGAACTATGAAAAAGGGGAATCCTCTACGACAAATAGTAGGGGAAATAATGTAAACCATGCCCATGATACTATCATGAATCATATTTCTTTAGCAAAAGACCAAATGGATACCATTGAAACCAATGATCATCAAGACATTACTACAAATGATAATCCCATCTATGACACTCCAATTGAACAAGAACAAGACATCATTGTCCTTGAAAACAAAACCAATGACACCAAACTAGATGTGATTGCAATGAACACCCAAATTAATGTCATTAAAATCAATTGGAAATAGGACAACATACTAGTGAATGCAACCACAAGAGCATAGGCCAAATATGTCTTAAAAGGAAGTCCATCCAGAACCATCATGACATCATCCAATCAATATAGCATAGTGCACCAATTACAAAAGATCCATGTACAAATATCTATATTGGAATTGCTCAAAATTTTGCCTGCTCACAAAGAGATTTTGGAAAAGGCCCTAGTGGACACAACAGTGCCAATTAATCTTGAAGTTTGTAAACTTGAAGCCATGGTGGGACATTTGACCACACCACATTTCCTATTCTTTTCTGAAAATGATGATGCATCCATTTCTCATCCACACAATTTTTCTCTCCACATTGCATTCCTATTCATAAACATCATGTTAAATGTGTCCTAATAGATGCAAGAGTTGGCCTGAATATATGTACTCTAAATCTTGTTCATGCCTTAGGATTCTCTAAGAATGCAATTGATTAAAAGAAAAATATTACAATAAAAGCATATGATGATGACAGATCTTCATAGGGGTTGATTGTCTTACCTATTCAAGTGGGGCCAACTCAGAAAGACATAATCTTCCAAGTCTTAGACAAGGATTTGACCTATAACATATTGTTGGGTCACCCATGGATCCATGAAATGTAAGCGGTTCCATCAACCTACCATCAATGCCTGCAATTTCATTATGGTGGTCTAGAAGTTACCATTTTGGCATATTCAAATAGTCCTCAATATTGCAATACCCTAAAATTTGTCCTGGATATTTTTGTGCCTCATAACAGAGAAGCTTCCACTCCCACTCCTTCCAATGATCAAAGAAAATCAAGTTCTTCATCCAAACCATTGGTTATTGCTTCCAATCAAGAATGCCAATCTAGTTCCATGTCTAAATAGTCTAAGAAGAAAGAAGTTACTCCATCCACTTCCTCAAATCTTGAAGCCCAATTGAATTCCTTGTCAAAGCAATTTGATGAAAAAGTCCAAATTAAAGAAAAATGTGTTGGTGAATATTTCTTTGAATGGTCCCTATGCCTTTCACAGTTTTCTTCTCCAAAATTTTATGGGAGACTCTCCATGTCAACACAACAAACCTTACAACTATTTACCAAATTTGATGGAAGGTTTATAAAAGAAATCACCAGGTTTGATGAAGCAAAAGACAATAATGTTCTGAACTGGCTTTATAAGGATGAAGAAGAATCCCAAGTAGCAACTACAAATGTACCTATTTGATACCAATACCTCAATCTACAGTGAAATTTATACCTACCTAAAAGATAAGAATCTTCCACCCAACTTTTCATAGAATCAAAAAAGAAATTTCATTTGTTGAGCTACCTGACATACACTTATTATAGATGTACTATACCAACAAGGTCTTAACGAAACTCTCCTATGATTTCTAGAATGCGATGAGTCTGAAATGGATTTACGAGAAGTCCATGAGGGTGTTTTTGGGACACATTCAAGTGGTCTAACCTTAGCCAAGAAACTACCTCATTTAGGATATTACTGGCCAACTATGGAAAAAGAGTCTTTCCATTTTGTGAAGAAATGTCAGAAATGTTAGACTCACAACCTCATATGTGCACTATCACATGAACTCTAGCCTTTTGCATCCACATGGCCATTTTGTCAATGGGTACTAGATCTTGTTGGTAAAATTCATCCATCTTCATAAAAAAAACACAAGTTTATCATCACAGCTATAGAATACTTCATAAAATGGATTAAAGTTGTTCCCCTAATCAATATCATAGGAAAGAAAATTTTATCATTCATCCTCAACTACATCATTTGTTGGTATGGAATTCCCCAATCTATTGTCATTGACAATGGAAGAGCATTCAAAAATCAAGACATGCAAGAATTGTGTGAGAAGTTCCATATCCAACATTGCTTCTCTACACCTTATTATCCCTAGAGGAATAGTCAAGCAGAAGCTTCCAATAAAACTATTTTGAAGATTTTGTAGAAAATTGTCAATGACACAAGACATGATTGGAACATTCAATTAAACCTTGCTTTGTGGGTGTACCACACTAGTATTCACACACTGACAGGAGCTACACCATATGCTCTAGTATATGGGTCTGAGGCCATCGTACCTATTGACATTGAAATACCATCGCTATAGGCTTCATTGAAAGGTATCATCCCTAATGAAGACTATCAGGTCTCAAGATTGCAAGAACTAGAATTATTAGATGAGTGGGGCCAACATGCAATGAATCACCTAAAATCCTACCAATAAAGGATGTCTAGAAGTTGCAATCATAAGGGAAAACCCAGGATGTTTGAATTTGATGACTTATTGTTGAAGAAGAATCCACACAATCAATAGGACAAAGAGAAGAAAGGAAAGTTTGAACCAAATTGGTTGGGGCCTTTTGTCATTATGTCAGTTAATGGTTCAGGAGCATACCAGCTATCCACACTAGAAGGGGGCCTATTTGAAGAACCCATGATTAGTATTCATCTCAAGAAATTATATGCATAATTAAACCACTACATTTGTAAAAGTCCTAAAAAATCCAAAAAACATTAGAAAAAGTCCTAAAAAAATCCAAAAACATCAGAAAATGTCCTAAAAAAATCCAAAAAAAATAAAAAATGTCCTTAAAAAAATGATCACCGTGGTGAAAATCTGGTAAATAGGGATCTTGGTGACATAATTTTTTTTATAAAATCTGAAAAAGTGCAATAAAAGCAAGTGGTGAAAACCTAGCAATAGGCACTATTTGTGACAAGTTGGCTTCTTCCTCTATAGGAATGTGTGTTGATCAATGGCTTGGTACCATTACCATTCACATCCTTCATTAGAGTTGCATGTGTATATCAAGTTATGTTGGCCATGTCTAACCTTGGCTTCTTGAACATTGTACATATCCATAATAAACTAGTTTGTTTCCACTGGGGAGAAAATCCTAAACTCACTGGGGGTAACAAACTTTGAGCTTGAACCAACAAAAAAATGGTAGGAGGACAAACATAGTGAAAATAATGTTCATGTTGAAATCAAACATTGAACATCAATCACCATCAGAAATGCATCGAACATCCTTGTCATATCAAAAAATCCAAAAAGGCCAAAAACAGAGTCAACTTGTTGAATTGCGTTGTTGCAGTTCATTGTAAATATTTTTCTATTCATATCTTGGTCTTGTAAATCAGTTGAGTTAGTTGAACTAGATGGTTTCTACATATATAACGTAGGCAATTCTTATCTTTGATTGGCCCTTGAGACCCCTAGGATGGGTCTTTAGGTTAGGTTCTTGGTAAAAATCTCAGAAAATACCTAAAAATTGGAAAATTGAAAAATTCCAAAAACAATAGAAAATCAAAGTTAAAAGCATGATGCTATTTTGAATCATGGTTATATCACTTCCACATAAATGTTCAATTTTTTTGCATTATGATTGATGTTATCATTTCTCAGGAGCAATTCAAGGATGTCAAAGAACTAGAAAAGCTATGATCAAGAATGATATTTTTTTTGTCTTCTATCTATGAGTTGACCATTATTAGCATGTGAATCATCATGGGAGGTGCTCTACAAGGTATCATTGATGAAATTCTAGATTCACATAGGAAAATGATTGACTCAGATTGTTTGTTTATGCAGGGGATGCTTAGGTCATCTTGGTCTAATTATACCTAGATGCTTGTGTTAACTTGGACTATCAAATATCATGGAAGTAGTAATCAAGTCATCATGGTCTAATTATACCATTGATGTTTGTGCTCACTTCCAACATTTCAAAATCTCAATGATGATAACAAGAACAATAAATCACTGGGATGACAACATTGCATTATCATAATTGTATGTCTAGGTTGCATTCATATTAGTTGTTGTAATGGTATTTATAGATTTTTCCAAGGCTGATTTTATTTCTATCATTAACAGATTGAGTACATTTGACATTAAAAAAACATCATTTAAGGGTGTGAGCATTAGGACACCATTCATAGCATTATCACATCATTTAGGCATCCCTATTTAGTTGTTAGATTATATAGTTGCATCATGTAAATTCAAATATAAGTACATTATCATGTTACATTCATTTAGTCATTAATCATGTATTTGCATTATGAAAAACTTTAAAATAAACAAGTGCATTGATCATTCATCCATAAAAATTTAGTAATGTATTATAAGCACCAACATATGTAAATTATCATTCATTCACTTCATACATGCATTAGATCATAATACTTGCATCGCATAATACAAAAAAAAAACATAAATTATCATGCATGCCATACATCCATAGGAAAATATAGAGTTATTTAGTATTTAGGTCATTCATCTTTTCATTAACATTATTTTCCATCCATCACATCATATGTAATTGCATTAGAAAATTCAAAAAATAATAGCATATGGAATTTTTCATAAAATATCATAGGATAATAACACATATTGCATCCATAACACATATAATATCATCATCATGAAATATCACATAGCATACATAACTTGGAAATTAAATGCATCTATCATAAATCAACACCCATAAACACAAAGGATCATCATCATTGCTGCATATATATCTCAAAATATGTCAAATGTACAAGGATATCTGAATTTTAAGAAATACATCATCAAAATGGTGATATCATCAAGAGTTAGTGTATACATCATGATATAATATCAAATGTCA
>VDFB02147228.1:0-10022 GCA_007258455.2 Sequoia sempervirens | reverse complement strand
GCTTCCCAATGAGCCTTGCCGGGATTGCTCATAAATCTACTAACTACTCCCACTGCATGAGAGATATCAGGTCGTGTACAAATCATGGCATACATTAGACTACCAACCGCGGAAGAATAGGGAATATGTTTCATGAAATCTTGTTCTGCTTGTGTCTTGGGACACATATCGGAGAACAAACGAAAGTGATCAAATAGAGGAGTGACAACGGCCTTAGCACCCTTCATTCCAAACCTGTCCAAAACTTGAGCAACATACTTTTCTTGAGACAATCTAATTTCCTTCTTTTGCCTATCTCAGATTATACTCATGCCAAGTATTTGTTTTGATGCCCCTAAGTCTTTCATGGTGAAATGCTGAGCTAAAAGTTGCTTCAAGTCACGTACTACTTTCATGCTAGAACCGGTGACTAGCATGTCATCAACATAAAGTAACAACGAAACAAACTCACCAATATCAAGTTTCTTGTAATAGACACATGGGTCAGCCTCACAATGGATGAAGTGATGCCCAGCCATAAACTGATCAAATTTGCGATACCACTGTCTTGGGGCTTGCTTGAGCCCATATAAGCTTCGTTTCAGTCTGCAATATAAGTGTTCCTATCCTTTTTTGACAAAGCCTTCAGGTTGTTCCATGTAAAGCTCTTCGTCAATGTCTCCATGAAGGAAAGCGGTTTTAACATCGAGTTGTTCAAGCTCATGATCACATGCAGCTACTAGACCCAAGACTGCACGAATAGAAGTCATTCTCACAACTGGAGAGAAATGAAATCTATTCCCTTCTTCTGATCATAGCCTTTGATGACTAACCTGGCTTTGAATCATTTCTTACCTCCCTCTTCTTCTTTCAACCGATAGACCCAGCGATTTTTTAAGGCCCGCTTATGAGGTGGAAGTCTCACCAAATCCCAAGTGAGATTTGCATTCAACAAATCCATTTCTTCCCGCATTTCCTCCATCCATTTCTGACTATTATAATCATTGCAAGCTTGTTTATAAGTGACTAGCTCAGAGTGATCAGAGAACAAAAGCTCCGGATGATCAGCCATCAATAGTTTAAAATCATGAAATTTACCAGGGATTTTCCTTTGTCGGGTAGACCTCTGCAAATTCCTGGCTGACTCACTTGGAGAAACAATGTCAGTATCCTTTCCAGACACATGAGTAGAGGTCCCTATTTTGTAAATATGCTATTCCTTGTTAGCATATCAGGTTGACTGAGTATTAATCCCTTACTGTCTATTGCTTTTTGGCACCATTTATCTGACGCCATCTAAAGAAATTGAATCCTTTTGAGGCAACGGGGATGGACGAAAATAATCATGTGCAGGAGAAGGAATGACATGGGAGTCAGAATCCATAATTTCTGTTGAAAAATTAAGATAGCTCTGTTCCTGGATGCCGTGGGATTTAATGGGAGAGTGCGTAGGAAATAGATTGTCATTGGAGTCAAATTCTCCAACTTTTGGCTGTTGCAGATGCATACCAAAGTCTTGCATGTCCAATTGGGAAGGACGTGGCATGGACAAAGGAGCTTGATCCCCTATTTTGAAGTGCTCTGTATTGTCAAAAGGACCCGAATATGGCCGTGGAGAGGTCCATGTAGGGTTCCAGGAGGAACAAATTTCCTTAGGGGAGGAATCGATGCCTCTTTGTGAGGCGTTTGAATGAGACTCAAGCTCTCACCAGTCCGCAAAATCTCTCCATCATACTGAGAAGAATCAAGGGGACCATGTTGTAAAATAGAAGTGGGTGAAGGAACCATTGTAGGAGGCAAAGATGCAGACGACCCCTGTAAAGTATTGTTCTCAAAAGCAGACAGAGGAACATATTCCATAGAATCCACAGATTGGATTTGCAAGGTTGGAAAGGTGTGTTCATTGAACACCACATCACGAGTCTGAATTATCTTTCATTCAAGCATATCCCATAACTTGAAACTGTAATTGTCCTCACCATAACCAACAAAAATTCAACGCTTTGATTTAGGATCAAGTTTAGACCGCTTTTCCTTGGGAATGAGAGTAAAAGCTTCACAACCAAAAACTCGTAAATAACTGTAAGAAATTCACTTACCCAACCAAGTCTCTTCCGGAATATCAAAATGTAATTGAGAGGACGGTGGTCGGTTGATCAAATATAATGTGGTGTTACAGGCCTCTGCCCAAAACTCTTTGCCTAACCCAACATTCAAAAGCATACAACGAGCTCTCTCCAAAATTGTTCGATTGAGCCTTTCAGCTACACCGTTCTCTTGAGGAGTAAAGGGAACAATTTTGATCCGACGAATACCATTTTCTGCATAAAAAGTGTCAAATTCTGAGGAGCAATACTCTCCTCCATTATATGTTTGCAAGCACTAGATCTTGTGCCAAATTTGGTTTTCGACATAGGCTTTAAATAATTTGAATTTAGTAAACACCTCTAATTTTTTGGAGAGCATATAAATCCAAACTTTCCTTGTACAATCATCAAGAAATGTGACAAAATAGTTAGCTCCTCCAATAGAGGTTACCTCAATGGGTCCAAAGACATCTGAATAGACCAGTGCCAAGGGTTGACTCTTCTTCTCATGACCGGTTCTCAAGAAGTTGACTCGCTTCTGTTTTCCATAGAGACAATGTTGGCAAAAATCCAACTCAATAGATTTCAAACCAGGTAGTTATTCTCTTTTGAGCATAATCAAAAGTCCTTTTTTGCTCATGTGATCGAGCCTTTTGTGCCAAAGTTCGGTACCCATATCCTCAACGGTCATGGAAGCTCCCACTTGATTATTATTTTCAAAAACATATAAATTTCCCACTTTATTTCCCTTTGCTACTACCAAAGCCCCTCTAGTAACTTTCCAAGAATCGATATTAAAGAAAACATGGCAACCTTGAGCGAAGAGCTGACTTACAGATATTAAGTTCTTCTTGAGTTTAGGAACATGAAAGACATCCTTTAAAAGCCATTTGCTTCCATCTTGCAGTTGTAACAAAACATCACCTTTCCCAATTATATCACATGCTTTATTATCACCTAAATATACTTTTCCAAACTGACCTTTCTTGTAGTTTGTGAAAGCCTCCATGCATGAAGGGCATGAAAAGAGGCTCCAAAGTCAAGTACCCAAGAATCAAAGGTGGTGTCGGTAGTAGAAAGGATTAAAACACCATCATCACTGTTATAAGCTGTATTAGCTTCGTTGTCCTGCACTTTCTCTTGTGCCCTTTTATAAGACCGTCAATTCTTCTCTATGTGGCCAACCTTGCCACAAAACCAACAATCACCATTTTTCCTCTTGACTTCAATCTCTTTGCTGATTTAGACCTCCTTTTTCCATGATCATTGCTTCTATCTAGAGACCTTCCTCTACTCACTTCCGTTAAAGCATCACCAGAAGATTCTTGATTTTTCCTTCTCATGTCTTCGCTAAGAAGGGTACCTGCAATATCATCAAATTGCAACTTGCTTTTGGCAGCTACTGAGGTGCTGACAGCCATTACAACACTTTCCCAGCTGTTAGGTAATGAACAAAGTAAAAGAATGGATTTAATCTCATCATCTAGATTGATGCCTACTGAGATCAATTGGTTTATCAAGGTATTAAATTCATTTAAATGGTTTGACATAACTCCACCTTCCTTCATCTTTAAATTGTATAATTTTTTCATAATAAATACCTTGTTAGAGGCTGAAGCCATTTCATATGTAGAAGAAAGCTTATCCCATAAATCTTTCGAAGTCAGCTGCGATGAAACATTAAACAACACATTACTGGACAACGATAAAAAGATAGTAGCTCTTGCCTTTTTATCAAAATTTTCCCAATCTTCATCGTTCATAGTTGCTGGCTTTTTGAATTTTCCTTCTAACGCTAAAGCGAGATCCTGCTTGATCAGTAGTGACTCCATCTGCACTTTCCAAAGACCAAAATTGTGCCCTACGAATTTCTCGATCTTCCATTTATCCAACTCTTCCATAATTCTGGAAATTCCTTTCTGATTTCCAAATAGCTCTAGTTACCGAGCTCTGATACCAATTGTTTGATTATGAAAAGATGAATAAAACAAAGTACAGGAAAAACAAAGCGAAAGAAGAACAAAGACACAAACACCAAAATTTATAGTGGTTCACCTTAATGGCTACATCCACTTTCTAAGTAGGGGAATCCTTTATTAAACTCAACTCAAGTTACATCAATAATATGCAGCAACAAATACTTATATCCAATCCCATACAACACTTCGTATTCAAGCAAAGAAGCTAAACAGCCACAAGGAATTAGAGGGAAAAAGAATATTGGCGTTTCATATTTAACAAATATAACTATAATAACTTCAAGTAGTTTTATAATAATATTTTTATTACCTTGCCCATTCATTCATCAGTTATTGTTGAACTATATCATTTATTAATCTAGCTAAATTCATTCACTTGCCATCATAATTTCTTACGGAGATTCATAAAAAAAATAGCACGCACAGAACTACTATTATTTAGATATAAGGAAGATTATATTAAAAGAATATTATATTTTAAGTGCAGTAATGAGCCTCTATTTAAACAACAATCCTATTTTATTTAAAGGAGAGGTTACGTTTGTTACTATAAAACAATTATTTATGAGATTAATATATTTAGCAGTTTAGAAGATCACAATATTGCAGTGAGTGATACATTACAAGGCAGAAAATCAAGAAGAAGATGAACTTGATTAGTGTCCAAATGAGCAATGATTAAGTGAATGAAGAGGCAGCAATAAATTAAAAGAATAGTTTGAAAACATAAAAAAAATCACGAGTAACAATGGTGATTTAGGGGATTAAGAGTATGGCAATCTGACATACATGAGGAACATAATTTCCTTCAGACGAGAATATTCCTACTGCTGCACCTTACTCTTGTTGAGTGAGCCAAGAGATCTTCCTGGATGTGCTCAACTCTTTTATACTTAAATATTAATGACAACATACATATATATATTCTTTTTAAGACTATTAGATAAATGTTGAAAGACCACTATTGTTACTTAGACTATTAGTAGAGTCCAATAATGATAATTCAATAATGATGTAAAATAGATTGAGGGACCATTAATGATATTTTTATTAAAAAAAAAAACAAAAAAAACATGATTGTGATCAGCAATATTATTTTCCATTATGAATTATGGCTGGATGAGGATCTAAATAATAAGTTAGGCTGCCATAACAGTTTAAGCAATAATGGCAACTGTAATCGGTGGTCCACATCTACCCTTGAGATCCTCGTAATGGGTGTAGCTTTGAGAGTTGTCGATATGGTTGAGTGCATCACACTCGCCCATGTTGCATTTAATACAAAAGGAGGACAACACTAGAGATATGGACAACAGCAAAAGGAGAAGAGGTACTTAAGAGATGGGTACCATGATGATGGCACAATCCCAACTACTTCAAAGTTTGGCAGACCTATTCGAACCCACCTTGAGGTCATTTCATAAAAGTTTAAACATCACAGTATTCAATTGCTAGCCATTAAGGCTGCATAAAGATTACGTTTGCCTTTAACAGGAAGGGACATTTGCTCGATAGGTTGCAGATATCCAAAGCAAAGAATTTATAAGGTGGGAAACATTCACGAATTAATTGGTTGACCTAACAACAACTTCGACCACCATCCCTCTAAATCAATGATGCTTACTTAATGCGTACAGGTAGAGTAGTAGCCTTGAATACCTACACCATTGAAGGAGTAGCAGGTGTTGTTTCATTTTACATCTTCACATTTAATCTGGTATTTCCTTGGTTTGAGCTATAATTGAAACATATATTAGAGGCGATTTTTATGCTTGTTTCTGTATGGAGATGTTGATTGATAATCTTCCATGTGTTCTTATGGCCTTGAAAGAGAGGGTTTGTTGACATTTACTTATGCTAAGTTAATTGCCTTTTCCATTTATTTATTTCTTGATCTGTGAATAACAAGCGTTATTTTCTTGCTACCCCTTCTACTTTTTATTTTATTTTAATGTACTCCTCCAGGTCAAAAGGAGGAACACGCCTCAGAACACAGTCATTGGCTACCCTACGCAAAGATATTGGCTTGCACATGCCGCGGTCAAGGCTGTGCACATATATATATTTGCTGGGTATTAGTATATAACAATCATTCAACTAACGTGTGATCTAAGACGTGGAACCGCCATATATTAAGATTGGGCAACATCAACGATTTCCCTTACACTAGTTTTAAATTAGATTAGGAAGAAAAGAAAGCTTGAGTACTATAATATTTAGCAATGAATATTATTATAATGCGTAGGTTAACTAAGTGTTTATAAGAGTTCCAGGTTAACTAGTGTTCATAAGGCTTCACTTATTGCCCATGATAACCAGGTATAATCAAATCTCCCTACGCTTTTCTCTTCTTTGTTTTTTTTCTCTTTTCTTTCTTATTACTTTTTTTTTAACAAATTTATAAGATGTAATTTTACTTTCAGACAACAACTAATCTATTTATTCCTAATATTTGCATGTAGGATTTACAAGCTGTGACCATGATATATATGCAAATCTAAGATATTATTTACGTCTGTAACTCATTTCTCTCCAAAGAAAACAATAATAACCTTATTCTCTACAAAAATTGAGTTTAAGGTAGCAACTTCATACTTGAATGAAATAGAGCAATAGTAAGGATGTTACCCTTTCTAAATCACTTGCACATCTAAATGATACCTAATGATAAATCAAATATTTAAAAAGTCAGATTTCATTATGAGAGTCTTAGTTTGTCTAATACTTATCTTATTTGTAACTCTCCAACCCCAACTAGTTTTGTTTCCTCTTTACCTATATCTCTGTGATTGGAATGAACAATTTCTTCCACATAATATTTCTTTTAATACAAGATCAAGGAAAAATCATTCTCCCTTACAATAAAATACCATTTATTTACTAAACTCTCACCATTACAACCATACATGGAAATAAAATACTTGACAAACCAATGTATGAAGGCTTGCTCTCCACCCTACCGTAATGGCATCATGGAACCTCGTGGGCTCTAGCCATACCCCCGAGCAAGGAATTCTTTAAGCTCCATGAAAATAATTGGAGTCTTTTATCAATTTTATAAGGGATTAAACTAACACAACACCAATACATGCATCTAGGTTCTCTACCTTCTGTTTTCAACCATAAAATCATACATTACATTACTTTCTTACAACTAACCAACAAGGATAAATGGAAATAGGAGGAACTTATCTCTTTTCTAAAGGGACTGAACTCTTGTAGCCATCTTTCCTCTCCAAGCCAAAAAAAACTTGAACCCTATCTTTTCAAAGGAGTGGACTCCTCTTCCCTTTCTCATTCTTTCCACCATCTCTACCAAGTTCTCCAAAAGCATAAGTGGGTAACACCTTCCTCTTCCTTCCTCTCCAAGATATATAGGATTTTCAACTTGCAACCTTTTTTGGATGGGGAAGTGTGGAGTGTACCTACCTCCATCAATTATATTCTTTTCCATATTAAAGAGGAAACATGCACTTGGACAACCCCTCCATCTTTCCATCCCATCCTTTCTTCAAAACTCGTTACTTTCCATTATGAGGACTTTTCAGGGGTCAAATCATGTCCTTGGGGCACTATTATATGTCCACTTGACCCCTACCACTATGGTGTAGACCCTAGGGGGTTTCTTTTTGCATCCCAACCAAGGAAATTGACCAACAACCCTCTTTAAAGGCCCATTTAAGGACCCATCCGAAATTCAAACTTGGATAAGGGTTCCTAACCCCTAACCCCACTTACACCCACATGAAACATTATCAAATACCCTCGCAACTCCAAAATAAATTATCCCTTTAATATCAACCCTCACTACTTCAACATGTTAACTTTATTTCTTTCTAAGCTCTAAAAGGGGGTCAAATTTATACCCTCAAGAAGAGTCTTTTAATTTTCTCTTGATGGTTCACCCTTCCCATGCTAAAACCATTACCTTCCTGCACAATACCAACACAATCATAAGTAACAATTTGATCACATAAATTTGTTAACTAAATCTTTTATACTTTAGCTATATAATAATCCATTTAAAATTTCAATTAGCTTTTCACAATATATGAGTGCATTCCACCTTCATGGTAGTGAAAATAAACAAAATGTCAAAATTAAATGCAAGAATATCACCAAAATATCACCTTATTTATCATCCATAATATATCTAATCATCAATTCAAGAAGGCATATAACAAATTAGGATTGTATTGGTACCCATTTATGTGGGGCCCACAAAATTGTTGAATCATCTTTACTAGAAAAGGTAATTTTGCATGGCATGTTTTGATTTTGTTGCTGTAGAATAGTAGGTCCAATTTATGACTTATATAAGAACTATCTTTTCCTAGTACTGAATTGCAATCTTACAAATCCCGCATTAATGATATAAAATGCACAATGGAAGCACACCAATGATCATCTTATAGGTAGCAGTGCAAAGCAATCTCTACTTCAATGCATAGCATCTACCAATGTGTTATTTGTATCCTTTATTCTCAAGTTAATAGTTTAAATCAATACCATAGAGGGTTCAAAACTTGAGAATACTAATTCCATAACAAGCATGAGGTTATTTGATTGGAACAAAATTTGAGCAACAGTAATTCAAAGGATGCATGTATCTGAGGAAAAGACTACAATTGCCTATGCTAGGTGATAAGACCTTATTTGATGTTACCATGCCTGCATGGTTAAAGAATTTATTGTTTCCATATTATATCTGTTGGAATAGTTCACCATAATTAAATTTTCAGCTGAGATTTTGATGGATATTTAAGGAAGTGTTCTTATCATCTCCATTGTCCTAAGAAAAATTTAAGTGTTGTTATCATCTCTGTTGTTCTAAGAAATATTTAAGGAAGTGTTCTTATCATCTCCGTTGTCCTAGGAAATTTCACAGAACCACTGAAATAGGTAAAGGATGCCATATTGTAAAAATCTAAATGTGCTCATTATTAAATCTTGGTTGTATTTTCATTTTAATAACCATATTTTTATTTTAATAAACATATTCTAAAACCCTCATTGAAATCTTATTTTCAGGTTGCAGCTTGTCAAATTGGAGTGGTGAACATGCACTCTTTACTTTCATCCAACCATGACTAGTGAGATTTCTAGATAGGAAGTTTCCATCCTTCTCATTTGAATCCTTCCAATCTTCTCTCAAGGGTTGTCTGGCTGGAATGGGAGGGCAAGGCTACTATGAATCGGACAATATATGCACCACAAATAATATAACTACATTTACTATATATTTTCATGTCTTTTTTCCCTTCAATGTTTGTAGCATTTGTATCATATCTTGGATTTATCTTACATGGAAACCAAGAGTGCAGTGAAGGATGTATTTCTTGGATCTTGTTTCTTGGATGTATTTTCATGTCTTTTTTCCCTTCAATGTTTGTAGCATTTGTATCGTATCTTGGATTTGTCTTCCATGGCAACCAAGAGCGCAGTGAAGGATTTGTTTATGCAGTTGTATGTTGTTTGTAATTCCTTTGGTTATGCAGCTATTTACTATTTGTATATTCTTTCTTTTCATGCAAAACAAAAAAACATTTGATATCTATGATATTTGAGCTTTATATGCATAAAGTTGTTTGTTGATTGTATTTTTTTTCATGTTAATCCAATACAAAAAAAACATTTGAATATCTATGATATTTGAAGTTTATATGCATAAATCTGTGAGAATTAATTAAGTTAGATTTGATTTATAACTTGAATCATTGATTCACTCAAATAAATGACTAAACTATGACTAAATAAATGACTACTATGACAAATAAATGAATACAATGACCAAATATATGACTACAATGACTAAATATATGACTACAATGACTAAATATATGACTACAATGACTAAATATATGACTAAAGTAATGACTAAATTAATGACTACATATATGATTAAATTAATGACTAAATATATGACTAAATAAATGACCAGTTAACAACAATCAATGACTAAATTAATGACTAAATC